>PVKS010009098.1:0-65383 GCA_004027875.1 Aplodontia rufa | reverse complement strand
TGGTGCTGGGGTTTGAACCCGGGTCCTCGTGCTCGTCAGGCAAGCACCAAAACCACTGAGCCACCGCTCCAGCCCCTAAAGCCCATACATCTTAACAAACTTAACTACTAATGCTTTGAGTCAGAGCCCTTTCATTTCTTTTCATTTTTTCTGAAAATTTTAGTTTGCTGTCATGTAATCATGAAAATAATCCAGATATATTGAACATAATATATTGATATGTAAGATACATTCAATGTAAGTTGATTATTATTTGGCTGACTTTGTACATCTCAAGGTTTGAATTGTCTTCCTTAGTATCGTATGACACTGGAAGTGGCCTCAGGAGCCACCATAGGCTGTAAATGGGTTGTTTGAAGCTCCACACCTCTTCTCCTAGAGCAGTTCTGCATTGTGATTTCCATATGTTGTGCTGATAGACAAACTTTATATTTAAGAACAAAATCCACTGATATCCAATCATGTTACTTTTAGAGATGAGAAAATTAAAATTTATTTTTTTTTTTGAGGAGTAAAAGGAGTAGGATTTATTTAGGAAGAAGAGCAGAGACTCCGCAAAGTGGAGGGGTACCTGGAAGCAGGACATCTGAAAATTAAAATCTTAAAAAGGCAGAATATTTGTCTGCCTGCCCATGTTATGACCAGGAGTGGGACATACATGTATAACTGTCCATAGTCACTTCCTTTATCCTAGTCTCATTTTTATTTTATCATCAACGAGGGGTCATGTATTGTAGAAGATTGTGAGAATTGCCCTCTATGACTTATCCTTGAATTATATGAAATTTCCATCAACTTATATTTTATAAAAAGTCAAGAATATAATCCACATTCACTAAATCACTTATATCATAAGTATACAGTTTAACAAATTTTGACAGATGTGTACACCTGGTAACCAAGAGCCACATCATCGTATAGAATATTTCTGTCATGTCCCCCTGTTTTTGTCCTGCTCCCCAACCCTACTCTCTTGGAAGTAATCACTTCGGGTTTTCATCACTAAATTTGCCTATTCTAGAACTTCATAAAAATGCAATTGATGGCATCTACTCTTTTGTATCTGGCTTTCTTTGCTCAACATAATAGTTTTGAGACTCAGCCATATTGTTGCATATATCAGTAATTGTTTCATTGTGAGTAGTTTTCCATTGTTTGAATATACCATGATTTATTTATTCCTTCTCGTGTTGCTGGATGCTGGAGTTTTTTTCTGTTATTTATTTGCATGAATAATGCTTCTATGAACATTTTTGTACAAGTTTTTCTTATGAATATATTCTCATTTATCTTGGAACAATATTTAGAGATGGAATTGCCGGGTTATAGTAAAGGTACATGTTTAACTTTGTAAGAAAATGTCGATCAGCTTTTTAACTGGGCATTTCATTTCACACTCTCACCAGCAATGCGTGAGAACTAGGTGCTTCATTTTCCCTTAGCATTATCAATCTTTTACATTTGAGCCGTGTTGGTGGCTATAAAACAGTACCTCATTAAAGTTCCAATCTGCATCCCCTTGTTACTGATGATGTTGAGCCTTTTTCATATGCTTATTGGTCAATATGATTTCCTTTTTCTCTCTTGGTCTTTTATCCCCGCATTTTTATGGTACATTGCAGTTGTTCATATTCGTGGGATTTGTGTTACATATTCGTACATGCACACATTATAACCATATAATTTGACCTATATCACTTCCCAGCACTTTCCACTGCTGATCTCCCTTTTATTTTTCCTGAGATTTTCCATACCTTTTCCTTTTTCCTCTCCAGCTTCCACATATGAGAGAAAACATACAACCACTGACCTTTTAAGTTTGACTTAGTTCACTTAACATGATCGTTTCTAGCTCGATTTTCCTGCAAATGCAAAAATTATATTTTTCTTTATGGCTGAGTAAAATTCAATTATATATATGTATGTATATATATGTATCTATATACACACACACATACATATATACATATATATGTATGTATATATATGTATATACCACATTTTCTTTATCCATTCATTTGTTGATGGTCACATCAACTGGTTCCATAGTTCTGCTATTGTGAATTGTGCTATTATAAACATGGGTATGCATGTCTCACTGTAGTATAATGACTTTAATTCTTCAGAATAAATGCCAAGGAGTGGAATATCTGGGTTGTGTGTTAGATCCATGCCTAGTCTTTTGAGGAACCCCCTAGTGATTTCCATAGTGGTTGTAGTAATTTATAGTCCTATTAACAGTGTAAAAGTGTCCCTTTTTCTACACATCCTCTCCAGCATTTATTACTATTTGTATTCTTGATGATTGCCATTCTGACTGGTGTGAGATGAAATCGCAGTGTAGTTTTAATTTGCAGTTCCCTAATTACGAATGATGTTGACCATTTCTCTTTTTTGAAAAAAAGTTACTTAAGTCTTAAAGCCATTTAAAATTCTTGGTTGTTTTCCTTTTATTATCAATTTACAGAACCTTATTATACATTCTTATAGGAGCTAACTTGAAGCCTGTTTTAAAAATATTTCCTCCAAACCTGTGATTTGACTTTATCAGTGGAAGCTTTTGATGAGCAGAAATTCTTAATATTGATAAATGCCAATCAACTCCTTCCCTCCTCACCTCCCTGCTTCCTTCCTTCCCAGGACCTTTTTGATTAATCCAGAACATGAAGTTATTCTTTTGTATGTCTCTCCAGGAACATTATGTGTTAAGTTTTATCTGCAGATATCGTAACCCACTCAAATAAATTGCATGTGGTGTGAGATTGTGTCGAGGCTCATCTTCTTTCTCATTCTTAATTAGCATTTTTTGTAGAATGACTTTGTTCCCTTATCAAGATGCTTTGATATCTTTGTTGAAAATCAGTTCACTGTTTTAATCTATTTCTGGATTTCCTGTTTTGCTCCATTGATATGTCCACCTACTCTTAGGCTGGCACCTGACTACCTTCATTAAGGTTACCTTTAGAAATAAGTCTTGGGCTGGAGCAGTGGCTCAGCAGTTATGGCATTTGTCCAGCATGCGTGAGTAGACAGGTTCAAACCCCACCACTCATGTACAAAACTAAGTGTCAGAGCAATGAAAGCCATTTGTAAAACTCAGGAAGAATTGATTCTCTTTCTCTCTCTCTTTCACTGTCCTCTCTTACCAAAGGGGGGAAAAAATCTTGAAAATAGTCACAAAAGTCCCTAAAATTCATCTTTTTCAAAATATTCAGACACTTTCAGATTCAATAAATATTTTATTTTCAGATCATCAATATCTGCAAAAAGACTGAGATTTGTATTGGATTGCATTAAATCATGAAATAAAATTGGGGAGAATTAAATCTTAATATTAAAAAATTGATATTATGTATTTCTATAGTTTTTCAGATTTTTGAGAAAGTTCTGAAAGACTTCTGTTATTTCCAGTGAAGGAATCTTGAACTTAGGTGAAATTTATTTCTAAGTATCTTATATGACTTGGGGTACTAATATAAATGATGTTATTATTTTATTTTCTAATTGCTACAGGAAGAGCAATACAATTGATTCCTATATATTGATATTTGTTCTGTAATCTTGCTAAGTATACTAGTACATTCCAGGAGTTTTAAAATAGATTTCTTGGGATTTTCTACATTATTAAACAATAGTTGAAGACAGCCACGGTAGATGTCTTATAATTAAATACATTATAATTTGCCTGCTGATTATACTGATTATTAGATGTCATAGGAAAAATAATTAAATGAACATAAGAAACTCATTAATTAGAAAGTTACTTTACATCAAGACATGTTTTCACGATTATTTGTTTAAGTCATATTGTCTCTAAATAGTCACTTTTACTCCTTATTTGTTTGCCTAAAGTTCTTTTACTTTTTCTTCTTGCTTTATTGTACTTTCTGAAATCACCGGCACAGTGTTCAATAGAAAGAAATTGCAAGAACAAATCTTTGTTTTAATTGAGGGCCCTTTCTTTCATTCCTAGTTTAGTGGAATTAAAAAAAAATATGGTCATGTATGAATTTTGTCAAATGCTTTTTCTCTGTATATTGTGATTTTCTTTTTTATTCCATCAATGTAGTAAAATTATATTGACAGTTTTTAAAATATTAAAACATCCTTGTACACTTGCAGTGAACCCAACTTAGTAATTATGTATTATCTTTTTTTATACATTGTTGGGCTTGGTCATTTTAAAATATTTCATCTACATTATGGAGAAATATTTGTCTGCAAGTTTCTTTTCATATATTTTTCTTGACATTTCATCAAGGACACACTAGCTTTGTACTATATCCTGTTATACATTCTGAGTTTGTATAAGATTTGTCTTATTTCTTCACTAAAGGTTGGATAGGCTTATCAATAAAGATAAAACTCATGTTTTGAGCTATAGTAGCTTTCTAATTAATGAGTTTCTTATTTTCTTTTAATGATTTTTCCTTATGACCTCTAATAGAAATTACAATCAGGTTCATTCAGTTGGCAAACTATAATATCTTTAATTACAATACATCTATAGTGGCTGTTTTCAGTTTAACTATTTTGCTATTTCTTTTTAATTTTCACATTATTTTCTGATTTTCCATTTTTAAGTTTCTTTGTGGTATGGGCTTGTCTTCTATACCTGGTATTCTCTTCAATTCCTAGTGCATTACTATGGCCTTTTAGACACTTAATAAAATTTTTAGTGGTTTGATTTTTCTGTCAAAACTCCAAGAGAGAATATCCTTTATTTGTCTTTAATTAGGTCTGTCAAATGTCAAGGAAATCCCCTTACCTAAAGTATTATTAAATTTGCTGATGATTAGTTCTCTATTTGTCATTATAAATATTTTATCATGTTCATTTCTCATTACACAATAAAAAAATTTAAAGCATCACCAGTTTCTATAAGCAGCATACTTAACTTACACAAATTTAAAATCCTTGAACTTAATTTTTGTCATTCATTTTTTTTCACATATTTACTTATAAACCATAGAACCACTCCTATTTATGGGTCATTTTGGAATTTCTTAGATTACTTGTAGATAATTATATTTAAAACTATCAACATAGAATAGTAATGTATTATGTAAATATTAAAAATGAATCTTGAGAAAAATTACATGAATAAGATATATAGTAAAAATTATGAACTCTAATATGCTTAAAAGACAAAAGGAGCAAAATTTCTTTTCCTTTCTTGGACTAATTCAGAAATGATTATATGATCTATTCTGGCCAGTGAGATTCTGGATAATATTTATTGGCATAAATTTGGAAAAAAAATATTTATTTTTACAATTCAGGGATAGCTTTCAGAGAGAATGCCTTTCTATCCTTATGAATATAAAGAAGAGAACATGTCAGTCTTCCTCTTCCTAGAGCTACTTCAAGGCCATTAGGGAAAACAGTTCATCCCTGAAAGTGTTGGAGAGGCTGGGGAGTGGGGCAGTAATGACAAGAGCCAGGACACCCAATGTTGTTGAGTCTCAGTCAACTACCCTAGAAGACTACTGCCCCATCTTAGCACTTTTTATGTGAACTCACTAACTGCATTATGATGTAACCCAGGTTATTCTGAATTGCTGAAAATACTCCCAATGTTCTGACCTCATAATTCAGAAAGTATGAACAATTCCATAATGAACTATATAATGTGTGCATATGTTTTAAATTCGGGGGGGACTGATTAACTTTTTGAAGTGACCGCACTCAACCAAGCCTAGAGTGGAAACCACTGGAAATTGTACGTGGCATAAGCATAGACTTTAGAGAAATGATGGAAGATCTTTAGAGAACTTAGTAACTGTGGTTCAAGTATCATATTGAGGGAGGAAGAGAGACTGAAAAAGATCGAGGAGAGAGCTGGCTCAGAGGAAGTGGGTAGATAATATCAGACCCATTTTAATGTGGATTAATTACTGTAAGTACAAACTTGAGAGTTTCGTTTCCATGGTTTATAAAATTTCCTATGTGGCTAAAGCCAAAAGAAAAAATATTAATTACTAAATGGATGTGGTACTATATCAATAATTGCTACCTACCTAAATAGAACATACATAGCTAAGCACCGTTTAAAGTCATCAATAATTGCTATTTTGTTCTTATTTTTATCTTTATTTTTCCCCGAGTGTCATGTAGCTCTTAATGTTGTTGAGTTTCGATGAGCA
This sequence comes from Aplodontia rufa, assembly GCA_004027875.1. Taxonomy (NCBI): domain Eukaryota; kingdom Metazoa; phylum Chordata; class Mammalia; order Rodentia; family Aplodontiidae; genus Aplodontia; species Aplodontia rufa. The sequence goes on along the minus strand of PVKS010009098.1, from coordinate 59,237 downwards.
GTAAAAGCGAATCATAAAAGTTTGACAACAACCAAGGCTTTCTATTAACCTTCCTGCAATAAATATTTGGGAGGCAAGCAGAACAAATATATAGATCTACTATATAATTGGCCTTTTCAATCAACCTCTAAAGTGTTCACAAGTTCTAAAAATAAAATCATCCTGCTAGGAAGAGCTGCTACAATTTTGAGGAAAAGAGCCTAGAATCTATTTTACCTCCTCCGTGGCGACTGCATCTAATCCACAGCAGCTAATATACTTTCAGTTTGATAGAGCTGAATCTCTCAAGTATGATATTCATAACCATACTCACTGTGCTCAGCTCTGTAATGGCTTTTTTCTTAGTGTTTATTTCAATGATAAAGTTTGAAAAGAACTTTAAGTGGCTATTCCTGTTGCCGCTTTTCTTTATGCCTATAGGACTACTTATTTTGGCAGAAGGGAGAAAGGAAAGGAAAATCCTGAAAGTGGGTGATTTTTGAAGTTTTAAAACCTTAGCATATAGTTGGTGCAAAATATATCCCCCACCTTCCTTGTTCAGGATTGGCATAGCCCAGACATTGATACCTTGGTTGTTTTTGTTTGTGGTACCAAGGATTGAACCCAACGGTGTTTAACCACTGAGCCACATCCCTAGATCTTATTTTTCTTTTTTTTTAAATTTTGAGACAGGGTCTTACTAAGTTGCTTAGAGCCTCACCAGATTGCAATACCATCATTTTTAGTAAAATTCTGGAAGTCCAGACATTTCCAGTTCTGCTTCTTCCAATTGTTCCCCCTCAATTACTAAAGTCTATTCTGTGGAGCAAGCACTTCTACTGATTTCACCTGTCACCTTCCACCTTTCTCTTTGGGTGGCTGAATGGAATGAATGGAAGAGGGAGATTGGTACAGTTAGGTTCCTTATCCTAATCCTCCCAGGATTTATCATTGTAGAGGAAAAATAACACACATACACTTTTGTATACTAGGTTTTAAGATAGATGATATGTGATACATCTTTGTAAACATCCAATTTTAGAAAAGGAATTCATTTCCCCATTTCAAAATGAATGGAAGAGTAGAACAACAAAACAACCCACCATAAAATAAAAAATGAGGTCAAAACTGATAGATTCATATATAAGAAAGAAGAGTTGCTATTTTCTGGGTCAGAAAAACAGAAAAGCAGTGCAGAGAGAGTTCGTTTACAATTTCAAAATACTTCATTGCAACTGTGTCTTCAAATCCATGCCAATGTTCTTGGATCATTAGTTATTCTGTAGTTTTGCTTTTGTTATTGTTGGTTTTGTTTTGAGCAATGAACAGAACTTCTTTTAAAAAAGTAACATTGGCATCCATTAATTAGGGGACCTATGCAACAGGTACAAATGATTAAATTGTTATAATTTGTGATTAGTATTTTTTGATTCATATTTTGTGCCTTCATTAATTATCCTGCTGGCTCTGCAGCTATGAAATGAGTGTACCATGCCTCAGAGAGTATCTATGAATTATTAAGCAATGAATGAGCACTGGACAGGGATTGGGATATGTGGACTTAGTTCTGCTGTTAGCAAACTGCACTTAACCTCTGTAACTCTCAATTCCAAATGAGATTAATAACCCTGAGATGCAAAGAGAATTTCTAGAAGTTCTGAGACTCATGAAAACAAAGATATGAAAACAAATTTAGATTGTTCCTCTGTAATACAGTGTTTGTGTTATTGAAGAAGAAAGAAATCATGATCCTTAAAAATAAATATTCACTCAACTTATGTCATAATTACAAAATTCATTCTACTGTTGAGACTGAGGATACCAGGACTAGATTCCATCTTTAAGGCTATTCCCCATGAGGAATTGGAACCAGGGATACTAGAAGGATGCTAATGCCTACAAGATAAATAATATCCAAAGACAACTCAATAAAAAGACTGTTCCATGGAAGGCATAAAGCTGATGGAGATTTGGTGGGTTTTCTCTAGAAGTTCACAGTACTTAGAAAAGAAAAATTGGCTAGGTCAAGTTGGTAGAATCAAATACTGAGTTCTCTTCTGTCCAATCATATGAGATTACATAAAATATAAATACAAGGTAGCTGTACAGAGATAGAAATAGCGATCTAGGGGACAAAGGAAAGTTGAAGGATTATTCCACTGCAATGTAGGAAAACATACTGTTGCCTGCAGTCAGGGGGATGTTAGCATCACCCAAAAGGCAGGGCATGGATGTGATGTTGTGGAGATACAAGTGGAACTACAATCGCTCAAGTACTTGCAGGTGAAGATTGCTGTGAAGATAGAGATAGTTTGGAAATAGCACAACAGAAGTATAGCAATAAGAAAAAATTGCTAATTTTTAACATATATGCAGCTAGTAGGCCGTCCTTCCCTGACAAGCACCGAGATGGATCATTTCCTGGACTAAGAAGTTACAGACCCAGAAACAGCAGATAATCTCCACCACCAGGCAAGAGCTGTGGGTGCCCGGAACTGCAGAGCCCAGCACATAACCATTCCACCTGAACTTCCGCACAGACAGACTTTGCTGAACTCCAGCATGGCCTATGGCAGCTTAAGCCTGTGTCCCCAGGATGACCCCTTGCAAAAAATGCCTACCAGAGGACACTCACTGCTAACAGAATTTACTGTTTGTTCCAGCCAAAATCTGGTGATAGGCCTCTGAACCCTGTTTTAAGAGTATTTATTTCACAAAGCATGCAATTGTAAATCCTTTTTCTGTCCTTAGAGATATGAAACTACAACCTCAAACCTTTTCTGTAAGGATCTGAGGGTTGTCTCTATGAAATGCAAACATTCAGGAACATAACTCTTATTCTCACTCCCAGTCCCTTTGGAAGGATGTGTGGGTCCTTGCTGTAACCTGCCTTCCTGTCATGAAGATAGGTCTGCTCCTCCTCTGGATGAGCACTGATTCACAAGAGCATGTGGCCTGCTCACATGGAACTGGTAACTTCTCTTAATTCTTCTCCATGTCTTTTCCTTAGTACCATTCAGTTTTTAAAAAGTCTTCAGACTTTTGTGTCAGCAATTTGAGTTTAGATAATATTGCTCCGCTTCCTCCTACTGCAACAGTTACTGAATGAAGCCTGACCTTACTGCTTTAACTCACCTCAACTCTGTTGATCTTTGACAGTGTACAGTACTGGGAATCCTGGCCTGCTTCCATCCACTATAACATCACTAGGTTATGAAATTACAAAGCAAAATAACTAATAGAGTTAGGTGGAAAGAGTCAACAAATGTTTGTAGAGGAGTGATTTAAAAGTGTTATAGAATTGAATTTCTTAATTTGAATTCTAGCTCCTTTTATTGTTTCTCTCTGATATATGGTGGGCAAATCATTCATATTCTCTTTTCTAAATAAAGAAATTAATAGAATGCCAGTGCTACAAAAGCAGGGTTTTTTCTATGATGTTGCTCCCTGTTACATCCCAGATGCCTAGAACAGTGACTGGTGAATTAGGCTTTCAATAACTTTGGCAAATGAAAAATAGTATCTTCTTGTAGGTTTATGTGAAAATAATTGGATTAAAATTTTGGAGCAGATTCTGGCATGTTAAAAAAACCTCATTACATGTTATTATAACAATACCCACAGAACAACAAAGAACAAACTATGCAAGAAGAGGTCAAAAGGCTTCTGAGTTAAATGAGTAATTACTACTCTGTGTGTATGCACATGTGCATGTGAGGGGTGGACAGAGGAGAAGTCTCAGGAACAAAAGACTGGGTAATAGAAAGGGAAAAAGCTATAAAAATCTATGAAAACTGCAGTGAAACTCATCATATTTACTGTTGAAATATTAGGATTCTCATTTAAACCAGATACAAGAAAAGGCTCAATAATAAAGCAGGTACTATTCAATAAAGTTTTAGTCATCATTATAGAAAAAGAAAAGGAAGTAGCAGCATAACTCTTGCAAAGAGAAGAATAGGTGACATAATTTTATCCTAGGAAATACGGAGAACTTACAGAATACCTATAATAAGAAAATACTAGAATTGAATGTTGTGGTCAATCCACATATAATTTATAAAATCAGCAATTTTGCTATACATTCACCAAAACAAGATAGAGGTGTAAAGTACAAAGGGATCTCACACACAATAGCAACAAAACCCATTTTACAAAACTTGTGAATAGTCTTCACAGTAATGGGTAAGATTTAGGTGATTAAAATTATAAATTAACTAAAGAAATTAATAGTCTAAAGAATAGACTGCCATGTACTTAGAGAATCAGATATACTCTACAAGATAAGGAAACCCCAGTATAAGCCTCAACAGGAAATCAAACTTCATGTGAAAGACCAAATACACAAAAACAGGTGAGAAAATTCTGCAGATAAATAGTAATTAAGACAATTAATTTTACATAATTTATGATACTACATGTGATATAACATATATTTACAAAATGATACCTTCACATTATAGTCTTCTCATTATGCTAGAAATATAATTTTAAAATATATATATATTGATGTTCCTCTACTAGACAAATAGGTAAATAGAACATACTCATATACAAATGAATAGCACATTTACAATAAAAAGTATTTCTAACCTGGTAGTGAAAGGATAGCAAGCTTATTAAATGGTATTAATAATTTATTCATTTGAAAAAATAACAAATTATATCTTTAACTGTCCCCAACAAAAATAAATTCCAGATGATTTAAAGACTGATGAATATTACCAAAATATTAAAATGACATATAAAAGAATATTTGTTAATCTTAACTGGAAGAAGCACTACTATACAAGACACAATAAAAAAGTATAAAAGATCAACTGAATTTAATCATATAAAAATTTCCATGAGCAAAAAATAAATCTTCTGTGATCAAAGCCAAAACAAATCAATACACAAAGAACAATAAGAAAAATATATTAACGAATACAACCAAAGTTTACAAACTTCAAAAAGAGGTAAATGAGGAGTGAAACTGAAGAGTCTGGCTCAGGATAAACTAATCCCGCCTTTGCTTTTGCAGTGCCATATTGGAATGGACAGGGTCATGGAAATTCTCACCAGCATCCCAAGTCTTTAGAGAAATGATGTAAGTGTGTGATTCTAGCTTTCTTCTTTCTGATTAGAAGGGACTGGAAATGCTTCCTGAGGATCTGGAGCAACAATAACATCTGATTGTTTCTAAGGAACACTCTGTCACAACACTCTGTCACAGAGTGTTGACAGAAATTCCCCAAGATCAAGGGAAACTGTCTGGCAAAACTACTCTTGACTAGGTGGAGTGGACTCAGTACACAGCACTTAACAAAGGCCAAGCAGCAGCGGAGCTCACAGGAGGGTGGTGGTGGTGACTTCATTCTACCACCACACTCTAAATGCACCCGGTGAAACTCTAAATCCTTCAGTTTCATTGCATTGTTTAGCTTCCAAAATCTGTGAAGTTGGGGCCAATTTCATGCTCCTTTACAAACAAGGGAGATGGAGGTACATCACAGTTAAATAATTTACCTGTTACTACACCGAGAGCTAGTGGTATAAGGAGCATTTGGTGCCACAGCCTGTCTCCCCATCTCCAAAAGGGCACATTGCCTCAAGCATCCCCACTTCAGTTCTCAGGCTATGGAGGAATAAATGGAATGCAAAATCCTGCTCCTTCGCTCAGAGGAGAAACCAAAGAGATCTTAGGGGGAATAACAGAGAAATTTCCTTCAGAGCATGATAGTCTACAAGCCTGAACATAACTGCCAAGCATGAGCAAAATAAGAAAAATGGCATGAAATTACACAGGCATGGATCTGAAGAGAGAAAGAGGGAGAGAGAAGGACAGTGGTATGAAAGAAGAAACAAAAGTAGACTATCAGGGTTAAACTACAATCAAAATGAACTCAAATAATAGTAGCTAAAGCAAAAAATAATTGTTTTCATATTTTTACTAATGCACTGTGATAGTGCATAATGATAGTGAGATTTATCATTCATATTCATACATACACATAATATAACAATATAATCTAGCTAATATCATTCTCTGCTCCTTCCTCCTCCTTTTCTCTACTGTCCTTCCTCCTCCTGGTCCCTTCCCTCTACTCTGCTGATCTCCCTTCTGTTTTCTTGAGACACCTGCTACCCTGCAGCCTTTCTTGTCTTTTTCTTCTTCAACTTCCACATGACAGAAAACATAAAACCCTTGACTTTCTGAGTTTGACTTACTTTGCTTTCTGAGTTTGACTTACTTTGCTTAACATATGGTCTCTAGTTCCAGCCATTTTTTCTGCAAATGACATAATTCCATTCTTCTTCATTGCTTAATAAAACTCCACTGTGTATATAGACCGCATTTTCTTTATTCATTCATCCATTGATGGACATGTAGACTGGTTCCATAATTTGGCTATTGTTTAAGCAAACATGCCCAATAATTATTTTTCTCTTATCTTAGTCTGTAGAAGGATATTCAAAGCATTTAGGGCTGCTAGTATAATCAGAGATACAGGTTTCAATATGTGGTCACAGCCCCCAAATGACAAATTTTCAGCCTTGTATCCATATTTAAAAAGGGGGGGGGAAGGGTCTTCTCCACTTCTAGATCATCAAAATTGCTGAATGTATCCTCATAACCACACCTCCTTTCAAAGGGGGCTGGGAAAGTAAGCATTAACCCAAGCAGCCATGTGCTTAAACTTAGGCTTCTATTATTTAGGGCATGGGGAGAATGATTGTTAAGAGGCAGCTGGTGTTTGCTGCATGAACAGAAAGGAAAAACCAGTAAAGCCATTCAAGAAAAGAACACAAATTTAAAACAAACCCTAATCATCCAATGTATCATCAGCAATTGCCCCATAACTAGTAAAAATATGAATTTGCTAAAATGAGAAATTCACTTCAAAATGAAATTATAAAGGAAATTGCAGAGCTAAGAAAAAAAACTGAAAAGTCAAACTAATAAACCATAAACAAGAATTGGTATTGTTGAAATAGCATTAATAGCATATATAAAAGATTTCAGATAATCCCAAAGGTTGCCAAGGAAAAACAGCCAATAAAAAAAACTGAGCAGAATACAATTCATAGGATGAACAACCAGTGGAAAAGTAACATGAGAATAAGTTGCGATTCTAGGGTAGAAAATCCAATGGATAGAAAAACAGTCCATAGAAAATTTGAGATTTCTCTATAATAAAAAGTGGAAAATGTAATATGGAAATCATGAAGTCTAATACAGGGGAAAAAACCAAAAGAGTTGACATTAATATGTGTCATAATTATTACAAATGAATCTTCCAGTCTTCTAAGTAGAAAGATAAGTAGAGTCAAGCAAAGAAGAATTAAGTTGGAGTCAGATGAATCCATAGCAGCAATAATGGCAGAATAGAGCAGAGAAACAAATATCTATTTTGTTTATGAAAAGTCACATGTAATTTTTAAAAAGTATATTCAGTAGATATGTAGTTCAAATACAAAGTGAGCAGTTAGAAACATCTTCAGAGAACTCTGGAAACATAGTGCCCTCTATGTAAAAAGAAAATTTGAGAAGAAAGCCAACACATTAATAGTTAAATAGGATTCTGAAAGCTGGGTAAGCTCACAATAAGCACTGAGTATATTTAAAACTTGAATTAACACTAAAGAGCTGTAATAAAAATAGCTATGAATTAAATTTAAATTTTACATTGTCTGATAATATAAAATCAGTAACATAACTCAAAAATTGATAGGTGAAGGAAAATAACTACAAATTGTATCACCCTAGTAAGAACTACTTTGAGACCTCAAAATCTGAAACATTTGTCAAAAGAGATTTCATCTTTTCAGATTTTTTAAAATCTCTCATTAATCTTCTATGGTACTTTGAAAAATGCTAGTTATCATGGTAAACGATATTTGTCACATTCTAACGATTTGCTCAGTTTCACCTCACTTTATTAAAGAAAAATGAAATTTAATATTTTCATCAGAAATAGCATTCTAGCTGCTCCAAAAATCATATATCTTCATTTGCAAAGACAAAAAGCTAATAACTTTATTTTTTATGGAATGTGGAGCTTGGGGTTATATTTTCTTTCCATATTTAAGTATTGTCTGAATTCTTATTTTGTGAATCACTTAAGAAAACAATAAATCATTATTTTGAAAAGAAACAGGTTGATTAGTGAAGGCCTCCCTGATGTGATAACATTTAAGGTAATATTTGAAGAGCAAAGGGCAAGTGGGACTCTTCCAAGGGACTTACAGGAGGCTAGGATGGCTGCAAATTTAACAGAGTACAGAAGAGAGGAAAGAAAAATCATGTAGTGCCTTGTAGATTCTCCTAAAGCCGTGGGCCTTTATTCTGTGCAAAATGGAAATCAACTGGAGATTTTGAATATAATGGTGGCACAGTTTAGCTTACATTTCCAAAGGTTTTCTTTGATTTCTTCACAGAGGATATACTGTAGGGAGACAAGCCTAGTAGGAATAAGGCAAGATAAAAATTTCCTGCAGTAATACAGGTGAGAAATATTGTTCCTTGAACTTTGGGGATGAAGACAGAAAAGAAGGCAGATGATTAGATTCTGGACATATTCTTAAGGGAGATCAAGTGAAGTGTTGATGGATTAGATCTTAAAAGTGAAAGAAATGGGTAAAATAGCAGCAAGAATTTTGGCTGGAGTAATGTAAGAATAATACCATCATTTGCTGAGATGAGGCAGCCTGGAGGAGGAAGGAAGAAAAGAGATCCATAAAGCAGCCCAGGTGTAGTTCCAGTAAAAGAGCATCAGTGAAAGAAAGAAGTGGAGCCCCCAAGTGACTGACACGTTAGAAGAACACGGATAGTGACGTCAGCACCATTAAATGAAAGAACTTTAGGAGGGAGGGAATTAAGCACCTGGGTCAAATGCTGCCTAAAGGTCGGGAAGATGAGAATGAGGAATGGACATTGAACTTTGCAACACAGAGATGATGAGTGATGTGTACATGATGAGTGATTTCGACAAGGGCTGTTTTGATGGAGTGGAAGGGAATAAAGACTGATTGGAATAGATGTAAGAGAGAGTTGAAGTTGAGGAATTAGAAACAGTGAGCAAGGGTTTTGCAAGGAGCTTTCCTGAAAGGGAAGAAGAATTATACACTAGTAGGTAGAAGAGAATTTGAGGGTCACAAAAAAGAATTTCTTTGTTTTGAAGAAGTTATGGCATGTTTGTATAATGGATAGAGTAATTCACCATAGAGGAGAAACTTGAGTTTCAGGAGAGAGAGAGAGAGAGAGAGAGAGAGAGAGAGAGAGAGAGAGAAAAGCTTCTGCTATGTCCCTTAAGTAGGTGAGGAGGGTGTCATCTAAAGCCAGGGCAAAGCACAGACTTTAGTCACAGCCACAGATGGTTCATACATTGAAACTGGAAAAACAAATGTATGGGTATCACTAAGTTACTTTTTTTTCTTGTTAATTTCTTTTTTTTATTAGTGCTTTATAGTTTTACATAATGAGGGGATTAGTCCTTCATATTTTTTAAAGTAAGTATTTGGCAAAAGCCATCAGTCATTATTGGTTATTTTTTTGAGGATATGCTATAGGTCACAGAAGGTATAGACACCAATATCTCCTTTTCTTCTGTGGCCTTGAATTGCATTCAGACAGGCAAACCAGCTTTAAAGGAAGTGAAAGAAAATATGTTTGAGGTGAAGGAAGAAACTGTTCTGATATAAAAAGTAAGGCATCTTGGGAACAAAAAGAAAGAGCCAACTAAAGGCTAGTGCCAACTTAGTTTGCTCACTCTGTCTTCACTCCTATTCTCCAAAATAAATATTCTTACCCACTATGCAGATAATATTTTAAAAAGTCTTACTAAGAACAGTGTTGCATGCCTGTAATCCCAGCAACTTGGGGCCGAGGAAGGAAGATCACAAGTTCAAAGAGAGCCTCAGAAACTTAGAAAAAGAGAAGACTCTGAGACAAACCCACAAAACTTTAAACATTTGTTCTTTGACAAAGGAGGTCAAAATATAACATGGAACACAGACAGCCTATTCAACAAATGGTGCTGGACAAACTGGACAGCCACTTAGTAGAAAATTGAAATTAGATCCTTATCTCTCACCTTGTACAAAAATCAAATCTAAATGGATCAAGGAATAAAGAATTAAACCAGCTACCATACACCTGCTAGAAGAAAAATTAGGACCAATACTCCAGCATATGGGAGGTGGCAATGACTTCCTCAACAAGACACCTAAAGTGAAAGAATTACAGTCAAAAATCAGTGAGTGGGATGCTATTAAACTAAAAAGTTTCTGTATAGTCAAGGACATTTATATTGTCAAGAATGTCACTGTTCTGACACTTATTGAAAAATGACAAATAATACTTTATTCCATACTATTTCCATAGGAGTTGAAATTATTACAGTAGGGGAGAGAGATTAAGCTCAACTCCAGGGAAACAAAAGGCAGGAGATTATTTTTCCTTGTTTGTTTGTTTATTTATTTATTTATAACAACTAAATAATTGTACTTACTTTAGAAGTGAAATGTAAAGTTTTGATACATGTATACATTGTATAATTATCAAATCAGGGTAATCAACATATCTGCTACCTTAGACATTTTTCATTTCTTTGTGGTTAAAAACCTTCAAAGTCCTCTCTAGCTATTTTGAAATAGACAATGCTTTATTGTAAACTTTAGTCATCTTACTGTGCAACAGAATATCAGAACTTTTTTCTCTTATCTAACTGTAACTTTACACTTGTTGACCAATCTGGGAAAATCTTTAAGCAATGGGGTTAGCAAGTGGAAAAATTCTGAAGAAAGTTAGGGAGATGATTGGTCAGTGTGGATAGGCCATCTGTCTTTGATAATTGATGCTTATCAAAGCTAGGTTCCTGCTTTCTCAGGGTTATGAGAGATAGGACACTAACATTTTGATGATTGTGTTGTTTCAGAATGATTTTTCTCAGGTCCTTGAGAATGATGTTCCTGGACCCAAGAAGATTTGTATCTCAGTGAGGCAAAGAATCTACAGTAGTAAGTTTAGTTTCATAATACTTCAGGGAAGTCATGAGTTTGTAATTAGAGGGAAAAAACTGTGTAAAGTTTAGTCCAACTCATGGGGACATTAAGGACTTCTTTTTCAATGTTGAGCTGAATATGCATTCCTAGTCATATCTCCAACCTTAATCCATTACCTTGGATCCTTCTGACTTTCTCCCCTAGTTTTGCTGTAACCTCCCTCTCCAACCATGGGAAACTTAGCACCACATTCTGTTTTTTGATATTTTTTTAAGAGAGAGGGACAGAGAGAGAGAGAGAGGGAGAGAGAGAATATCAATTTGTTCATGTTGCTGAGGTTTGAAACCATGGACTCATGAATACAAGGCAAGCGCGGCAACCGCTGAGCCATGGCTTCAGTCCTGTTTTTTGATTTTTGAATTGGATATAGTTCCTTTAATTTTTCTGTATTAAAATGGACTTAGTTCTTTTACTTCTTCCAATACAGCCACTGTCACCACCACTTCTATCACACACATACTTCTTTTCACCAGTCAGCATTAGAGTTATATCACAATTCTGAATTTATCAGTACCCAGTCTTTACCTTACAGTCAGTGTAATCCATATGCACTGCTGAGCAAGCCTGCCTGCCTTCTTGCCTGCCTTCCTTCCTTCCTTCTTTCCTTCCTTCCTTCCTTCCTGCCCGCTTCCTTCACTCTTTCACAAACTTTGGTTTTCCTGACAAAAATTGTCTATTTTATATATCATCCAGTCATCTCTTTATCTCCCCCATTTGTGTATTTTCTCATTCCTGTGAAACTCATCATTAATTCTATTAATTCTTCTTTGTACACAGATAGATATCCCTCAGAACCTCCACACCTCCTTCCTTCTGCATGGTTGGTTGTTTTTTGTTTTTTGGTACCTGGGATGGTAGTTTTTAAGCTTGTGGCATGGCTATCATCGGGTACCTTGCTTCATAATTATACTGAAAATTTCCTTTTCAGTTTTAAGGTGGTAATGTAATTCATTGAATCCATGTCTTTCTCTTCCTTGGTTTATAGTTGGAGCACTTCTTTTGTTACTTTTTGAGAACAGGTGCAGTGTTGATATTCTTTTAAAATATTTTATTATTAAAATGTCATTAAATCAACACACTTCATAATTAGGGTGACAGAGCCTAAGATGCAAATCATTTTCTCTTAGAATTTTGAATAAAAGATTGTTGCTTTGCCTTCTCTTTTCCAGGGTAACTGATTCTTTATCATTTGTATTTAACCCCTTCTCTCTTAATCTAAACATGATAGATTTCTTCCTCTCCTGTCCCAAAATTTCACAGCGTGCTTTGGTGTGAGTGTTTCTCACAGAGCCTGTGCATTGCTGGTGGTGTCCATCAATCTGGCAATAAAAGACCTTAAATTTTTACTTATTTTTTTAAATTAAATATTTAAATTAAATATTTTTAAAAATTAAGTATTTATCTATTTTACTCCATTTTCTCAGTTCTTTCATTCTAGGTATCTATTTTTCAGATGATTTCTTTTTTCTCTTTTATGTTCTATTTAAAATTTTTTTTTCTCCATTTGTTTTGAGCTTTGTTTGATTTTGGTTTACAACATTTCCTTTGAGAATTTTAATTTTTCCCATCAGGGTTTTTATTTTTTATTTTATTTTTTGCAATCTCTGTCGTTGCTCTTTTTTCATTGTTCTGGGCTCTTATTTTTTGAGAGATGTTAATGATAGCTTTCCACCTTCAACATGGTCCATGTCTCTTCAAGCTGGGTTTTCTTTTGTCTGTGTTTGGTTGCTCTTCAACATGACAACGCTTCCCTGCCTGTGTATGTTCACTCTTTTTGTTTTCTTTTTTTTTTTTATTGATTTTTTTTATTTTTGAACAACCATACAAGTTTTTAACAAAATAATATAAAATGTGTATATATTCTGGGTATTGCAATTATCCCCAGGAGTGCCCCCCCAGTTACCCTCCCCCAACCCGCCCTTCCCCTTCCCACAACATCTCCAAAATAGTATTAGGTTGTATAAAATTACATCTTATCTGGATTTAACACATGCTAATAGACCAACTTTCTCACTGTCCAGGGTCTAGTCCCCACCTCCACAGATGAGTGGAGACAATCGACCCTTAGTTCTCTGGGTTAAGCTGATTTTACTCAGCATGGTCTCTTCCATAGCCATCCATTGACCTTCAAAGGCTGCAATATCATTGTTTCTAATTGCTGTGTAAAATTCCATGGTATATCTTCAACATGACAAAGCTTCCCTGCCTGTGTATGTTCACTCTTTGCTATTGGCTCACATCAAAAAGCAAGACCCTGAGAAGTTTGTTAAAAGCTACTTGAGCTGGAGTCCTGGCTCAGCAATTATAGTGCTTGCCTCACACATGCAAGGATGTGGGTTCAAACCCCAGCACCACTTACAAAACCAAGTGTCAGATTAAAAAAAGCCACATGAAAAATTAAATAAAATCGACTCTCTCTCTCTCTCTCTCTCTCACTGTCCATCTATCTTTAAAAAAAAAAAACTACTTTCCTGAGAGTGGGTCAAATGAGGACTTTGCTGTAGGATGATCCAGTTGCACAGTTTTGCCTTGGGCATTCTGCATATTTTTAGGTCATTTTCCTATGGCTAGTTAGATTTCTCACAGGAAATCTTTATGTTCCTGCTTCAAATTTTTAAAAACACATTGTAGTCAGACTTCTGGATCCAAATTGGGGATGAGAACTAGGGACTTCAACGTTTAATATGTAAATTTACTTTAGCACAATCTCCCTGTTTTAGCAACAGTACAGCAACCCACATTTGAGCCTGGTATTCTCCTGTCCAAGTTATTTTTTTTCCTGAGATGAAATTCACTTAACGTAAAATGAACATCATTCAGTACATTCACAATGTTATCCAATCAGCACCTCTACATCATTCCAAAATACTTTCATGTTCATGAAAGAACGGCTTGTACTCATTCAGCAGTTACCATTTCCCTTCCCTGCACTCTGTGACAAACAGAAATCTGCTTTATATCTCTATGAATTTAATTATTCTGGATAATTTATACTAGATACTCATAATAAGTGGTCTTTTGTGTCTGGCTTCTTTCATAAGGTTTTTGAAGTTCATCCATGTTGAACAATGTATTAATTCTCCATTCTTTTTATGACTGAATAATTTTCCATTTTATCTATACCACAACTTATCCATTTATCCACTAATGGATATTGAGTTATTTCCACCTTTTGTCTATTGTGAATAGTGTTGCATTGACAATTCCTATAATTGTATTTGTTGAATTACGTGGTTTCTTTTTTTGTTTTGTTTTGTTTTAAATTTATTTTTATTAGTGCATTACATAATGTTGGGATTACTTGTTATATATTCCTAGATGCACACAATTCAGCAATATAATTTGTTCAATATCCCTCCCCCACACCAAACATCCCTCTACTTCCCTCCTCCCATCCCCTGATCCTTTGCCTTTCTTCTGGGTCCTATATTCTTCCTAAAAACCCAAACACAGTGACATAATTCTTATACCTATCAAGAACATTTTTTATATATATGGCTATAGTATGTACAGTAACATTTATTACTGCTTGGAATGTACCTTGTTTTATCTCAGTTCCAACATTTCCTCTTCTCCTCCCTTCCCATTATTCCTTGTTGTTCTTCAAAATATTTGACAATAGGATTAAACATTTATGCTTTTGTACAGATATGCAGCATAGCTTGTTCAAATATCTTATGAAGTATCTTGCAACTGTATCTCATAAATATTAACATTTTGCACTTTTGTTCTATGGATCTAATACATGAGTTTGTCTGCCTTACTCCCAAGCCTGGGTTTAGGTCCACCCTCCACAAATGAGGAGCCCTTGACAATCTGTGTTTGACTAATTTCGTTCAGCATGATTTCTTCCAACGCCATCCATTTACCTTCAATAGATGCAATGTCATTGTGTCTAATAGCTGAGTAGAACTCCATTGTATATACATACCAGAGCTTTTGGATCCATTCATCCAGTGAGGGGTATCTGGATTGGTTCCATAATTTAGCAATTGTAAATTAAGCTACTGTGAAAAGGATTTTACTGTGTCACTGTAATGTGCTGATTCTAACTCCTCTGGGAAAATACCCAGAAGAGGGATAGCTGGATCGTATGGTAGGTCCAATCCTAATTTTTTGAGGAATTGCCACACTGCTTTCCAGAGTGGCTGGATCAGTCTGTAAATCCACCAACAGTGTGTTAGTGTTCCTATCTCCCCACAACCCCTTCAGCATTTGTTATTATTCGTATTCTTCGTCTTTGCCAGTCTGACTGGAGTGAGGTGAAATCTAAATGTAGTTTTGATTTGCATTTCTCTGATTGCCAGTGATTTAGAACACTTTCTCATATATTCATTGGCTTGCTCAATGTCCTCTGTTGAGAAGTTTCTGTATAGATCTCTGGCCCATTTAGTGATTGAATTGTTTGTGTTTTTGTTATTGAGTTTTTTGAGTTCTTTGTTAATTTTGGATATTAGTCCCCTGTCAGAGGGATCACAGGTCATGATTGTCTTCCATTGAGTAGGATTTCTCTTGACTGTTTTGACTATTTCCTTGGCTGTGCAGTATCTGTTTTCAATTATTTTGTATGTGTACCTACTAGTGGGATGGCTGGGTTGTGGCAATTTTATGTTTAATATTTTGAACAAATGTTTTCTATAGCAAATGAATCATTTTACATTCTCATCAGCAAAATAAAAGACTCTTGTTTTCTCCAACCCTTGTTCTTTTCTCTCTCCACCCTCTAGTCTCTTCTCTTTTAACGATAGTCATTCTTGTGGGTACAAAATAATATTTCATTGTGGTCTTGATTTTTTGCATGTTTTTTGGTAATGTTTATATTTTCTTTGGAGAAATATTTATTCAAACTGTTCATTTGTTATTTATTGCAGCACTGGGGATTGAACCTAGGAGTGCCACACCACTCAAACCTATTTATTTTGTATTTTGAACCAGGGTCTCTCTAAATTGCTTAGGCTAGGCTCAAACTTGTAATCCTCCTGTCTCACTCTCCATATCACTGGGGTTATCATATTATTCATTTTAAAGTTAGATGATTTGTGTTTTTGTTGCTGACTTGTAAGTATGCTTTATATATTCTGGATTGTAAGCCATTATCAAATATATAATTTGAAAATATTTTCACATTTTTATGTGCTCATTTAGTGCCCAAAAGCTTTAAATTTTGGTGAGCTCCATTTTACCCACTTTTTTTCTTTTATTGTCTGTGCTCTTGCTTTCAATCTAAAAACCACTGCCAAATCTAAAAGTCATGAACATGCTCCTGTGTCTTCTTCTAAGAGTTGTAGGGCTTAATCCTTTAGAGTTCAGTTGCTATCTGCTTTGGGTTAATTTTTGTACATGGTACGAGCCAGAGATGCATCTTGCACTATTTCCTTGACTGCATATTCCCCTGGTCTTACGTGGATGTATGGAAGAAGCCATTTTCTGATATTTGGGCTGATGGAAGAAATTTAAAGTCCTATCTTTTCAGACTTTAACAAATACATTTGTTCAACCCTACCTTTTTTCCTTACTTCCAGAAGTACTTGAGATGGACATTGTCTGAACATTTCGCATAATTTGTGCTGCCTCTTCATTTTTCTCAGTGCTAGCCTAGAACTTGGCTAGGAATATATTTCTGCTAAAAAAAATTGCCATTCCCCGTCTGTTCTACCCTTTCCAAAAAGTTTTGGCTACTATGTCCTTTCCTTTTATTTTCAACTTTTTGCTTCTATTCCTTAATCTTTTTACTGTCCTTATAGGGAACTTTTTTTTTGGGGGGGAGCAAGTAATAAGATACTGAATCTGCTATCTTTACTTTAAAACTTCATTTGCAATTACTAGTATAATGTATCTTTATTCACCTTTGGCATGTAGTTAAATTCTGTTTGAAAGTGTCTCTAAAATGTGTAAAGAGAATCAGAAAAAAATAATTTCTATTCTTGAGTCACAGTTTTTCAGATAAGCCACAGTGCCTTCCCCTTAAAATCAACATTTTTGTTATCAATTGTAAACAGAGGTCGGAGAATAAACAGATCTCAGGTGACAGGGCTGCAGCTGTTCCCCTTCTGAAAACCTGGATGGAGATATAGTCTGTTATCCAAGATAGTGTATTAGATTTCATTTATGTGAGAGAGCTCCTTCTCATACAGATTGTGTGAAACTGCCTGCCATCACCAAATAAACTTTAAAAAAGATTAAGAACCCCTCCCTAGAAGGTAAGCTATTGAGTCTGATTCACTTCTAAGCTTCTGCAAAAGAGGGTGAGGGCACTGGCTTGGGAAGCCTTATTAGCACTTGGAGACAACTTTGGAAAAAAAAGTTCAACACAGAGATTCACCTGTGACCCATTTTGCACCAAATACAAATTGATAAAAACATTACCATTTTCCATTTTTTATAAACAAATGTTACATTATATAAGTTTTATATGTGTATGTTTTATATTTAGATGTGTACAATATTTATATGTATAAAGTACTTTTGAAGAAAGGCTTAATCTATGTATAAATCTATGTATAACTGTCATGTTCGTAGGAGGCATTCTTTAAGAATTATATTCATATGACAAATGCATTTTATCTGGGTGATGTTTTTCATTCTTTTGTTTTTCTGTATTTTTCCAAATGATCTTCAATATGTATATTTGGGCATGTTTATGTGTATACGGTAAGCCAAATCTTCAAATATATCTCCCACAGCTTGGCACATAAGAAAAAATATGTTACGGTTAAGAGTTCATAATATTTTTTTCTGTGATGAAACACAGAAATTGACAATAGTTCAACCAAAATTTATTGAGTATGCATTGTGTATAGGCACGATGTCATGAACTGTGGCAGAGTATAGGCACGATGTCATGAACTGTGGCAGAGTATAGGCACGATGTCATGAACTGTGGCAGAGTATAGGCATGATGTCATGAACTGTGGCAGATACTACAGAGATGAGACATAACTTTTCCCTGGAGAAACTAGTCCAGCAGTGAATTTAATAATATACTAATAGGGCTAATAAAAGAGAGGTTCAATAACTATTGCACTATTTTACAAATTGCATAGTGCATAAGAACCACCTGAGGAAATTATTAAAGATGCAGATTTCTGATTCCTTCCCCAGTAGCACTGTGACTAGGAATTTGGATTTTAGTCAGCAACTCAAGGTGGTTCTGATGTAGGTGATCCTTTAAAGAACATTGGAGTAAATGATAATGAAATGAGAACAGATTTAACAGGCACATATATTTGGTATTTCCTTGTTTTTTACTATTACTAAGAATGTATTCAGGCAATTTATATAACATCTCCAAATGTTTTTATGTGTTAATAGGGACAATTTTACTTACCTACATTATAGGGATATTGTAAGCAATGCAAATAAATTTCCTAAGATATTCAGTCTGTCTAAAATATATAGTTAGTGTTCACAGTTAAATAATAAGGCAAATTTTATCAATTCTAAACAAATGCTAGTGTTGAAAGGAGCATAGAAAGGCTGAATCTATAGTAGGCTTGGCAAATCAAAGCATCTTTGTCAACAGAAATGGAATTTGGAGTGGGTCTTGAATGTCTGGCAAAATTTTGATGAACTAAGAAAAAGAAAAATATATTCTAGTCAGTAAAACATGGTGATGAGAAAACTAGGTGCAGTTGGGAATCTTTAAGCTGTGGGCACGAGTAGAGCAAAAAATGGTTTGATTCTCATGAAGAAAAATGTGGAAACACATTGTAGGGTAGACCACAGCACCTTTAATGTAAAATATTTTTTTTCTTTTCTCTCTCTCTCTCTCTCTCTCTCTCGCTTTTGTTTTGTTTTGTTTGGTATCAGGTATTGAACCCAGGGGTACTTAACCACCAAGTCATAATCCCAGCCTTTTTACAATCCCAGCCTTTTTTATTTTGAGACAGGACCCCCTAAGTCACTTAGGGCTTTGCTAAGTTGCTGAGACTGGCTTTGAACTTTGGATCCTCCTCCTTCAGCATGCTGAGCCACTGGAATTACAGGCATGTGCCCACCATGCCCAATATAAAATATCACTTTTAAAAAGAAAAGAAAAAATAAAACCAGCATAAAAATCAAACTAAGAAATTTTAAAATATGCTAAGATAATGTTAAGATTTTAACATAATTTGAAGAAGGAATGATTAGAACAGATCGGGTTTTAACAAAATTTTCTTCTCATGTAGAAGATGGGTTGAAGAAACAAAAAGATGGACAGAGGAAGATCACTCTCAATAATTTAGATAAATAATTATGACTGGATTCAGGCAGTGATGAGGAATTAGGAAAAGTAGATACTCAGAGGGCACATCTGGAAAGGAAAACTAGAGCTTAAGATGGGATAGGAAAGTTGAAGAAGAAACAATATGTGTTGATCAAGAAATTTTAAGACTGGATGAATATAAGCATTGTCATATCATTTACAAAACAGAAAACATGTTATAAGAAATAATCTGAGGAAAAATTTCAGGATTTCAAATATGGGCATGTTTAGTGAAGGTGATATAAGAATGTCTGGGTAATAGTATCCAACAGGAAATTTTCAGGGGTAAATTCACAGCTGAAAAATTGGAGAGAAAAATTATCAAGCATTATTCTCATAATGAAAAGAAGAGACAACGAGGAAGACCCCCATCTGGAGCAGGCCCCACCTACCCGATGCTCCACGTGCTGGGTGGTTTCTTTTGGTCTCAGATGGCAAGCATTCAGGACACCACCAGGAGGATCCACACCTGGAGCAGCCCCTGCTCAGTACCAAACAGAGGAGGATCCCCACAAAGTGCAGTCTCTGCCTACCTGACACCCCACATTCCAGTTAGGATTTCATTTGGTCCTGGGTGGCAGGCACTCATGACACCCACGGGGAGGTCCGCTGTCTAGAGCAGCTCCTGCCCAGCTGAAGGACCAGCTCAGGCCTCTTCTGGTCCAGGCCCCAGCACACATCCAGAACTGACCAGAGGAGCATCCTTGCCTGTAGCATCCACCAGCCCAGGCCTCTTCCTCTTATGATCCTGGTCTAGCCAATGTCCAGGACAATCCAGGTGCAGCTCTGAAACCTAGAGCCTAGATCCAAAAGGTGGAACACAATGAAGACCCTGGCATTAGCAGCATCTGGAAGAAGGTGACATCAAAGTGGTGGTTGCAAATATGACCCTTTGACTTGTAAGGAAAATCCCCCTGGAGAACTGCATACCTTCCCCACAGGAAATCTCAATTCAGAGATATAGAAGAAGCTCTTCAAAAATGAAGAATCAAACTAGGAAAGGTTCACCTCAAACCCACAACTCCCTTAAAAAGGGTTCCAGGATAGGGACCAAGATGAAAAACCTTGAAAAAAATCATCAAAGATCTGATTACTAAAAGAAACAATGAACTAAAAGAAGATATAATGAAGGGACTAAATGAGAAAACTCAAGAGATGAAAAACTCTATTATCAAAGAAATCAACATACTCAAAAAGGAAGTAACAGAGCTAAAATTTGCAGTCAATGACATGAGAGGAACCATAGAAGAATTTAATAATAGACTAACTTCTATAGAAAACAGAACCTCAGTTTTTGAAGAAAGAATTTCAGACCATGAGGACAGCTGAGCAAGCTTGAGCACACAGATGACAAAAAAAGAAAAGAAAAGAAAAGAAAAGAAAAGAAAAAATACCCTCACAGAAAATGAACGAAATGTCAAAGTGTCTAGGATGAAATTAAAACAAACAATCTAAGAGTAATAGGATGAAATGAGAACAAACAATCTAAGAGTGATTGAGATACAGGCGAATTGCAAAGGAATGGCATAAGGAACATTCTCAATGAAATAGTTGAAAAATTTTTCCCACATAAAAAAATAGAGTCAGATATGCTCATCAGGAACTTATAGAACAATCAATAGGCCTAATAAAATGAGAAACTCACCAAGACACATCATATTCAAAATGTACAACAGGGAAATCAAGGAAAGAATATTAAAATCTGCAAGGGAGAAACACTAAGTCACATTCAGAGGCAAATCATAAGAATCACTCTTGACTTTTCAGCTCAGATTCTGGAAACAAGAAGATCATGGAAGGATATATTTCAACAACTACATGAACACAACATGCAGCCAAGAATACTATACCCAGCAAAACTCAGCTTCAAATTTGAGGGGGAAATAAGAACTTTTAATTATAACATCAAATTTGCAGCATTGGTGAACAAAATTAGCATTACAAAGAATCCTCAAAGATAAACTCCAGACAGAAGAATAAGCAAATATTCCTCAAAACCCACACACAGAGGAAATTCAATAAAGGTACATGCTATCAATAGACAACTAACATAGCACAGAACTTACTAATAAAACACAGTGACTATGAATCACAACCATATAACTATTCTAACATTGAATGAGACTGGTCTCAACACACCAATCAAAAGACATAGACTAACAGATTGGATCAAAAAACAAAACCCAACAATATGCTGCTTAAAGGTAACCCACTTACAGTCAATAACATCCACAGATTAAGCATGAAAGGATGCAAAAGACTACCAGGCATACAGCCCAAGAAAGCAAACTGGAGTTGCAATTCTTATACCCTCTGTCATCAGTAGGCATATCATCAAAACAAAACAAAACAAAAAAAAAAAAAAAAAAAAAGATCTCCAGTCTAAACAATACCATAAATCAAACAGACTTAACAGACATCTACAGAATATTCCACCCCAAATGGCAGATTATAGCTACCTTCTCAGCAGCACATGGATCCTTCTCCAACATAGATCATATTCTAGTGCACAAAGAAAATATCAGCAAACATAAAGAAGTATATATTATTCCGTGTATCCTATCAGACTGATGCCATGACCCTAGCAATTATGAGCAAAAACCATAGCAGAAAACACACATATACGTGTAAATTGAATAACACTCTATTAAATGAAGAATGGATCCAAGAAGACATGAGAACAGAAATTAACGAATTCTTGGAAGAGAATGAGAATGAAGACACAATATATTGAATCCTGTGGGACAGCATGAAAGCATTCTTAAGGGAAAAATTTATAGCAGTGAGTGCCTACATTAAAATGAGGAGAGATACCAAACAAATAAGCTTATGCTCCACCTCAAATCTCTACAAAAGGAAGAACAATCTAACCCCAAAAGCAGCAGAAGACAGGAAATAGTGAAGATCAAAGCTGAAATATATGAAATTGAGAACAAAAAAAAAAAATTAAAAGAATCAATGAAAAAAAGAGCTGGTTCTTCGAAATAATAAATAAAATTGACAGTCCCCTAGCTGATCTAATCAAAAGGAGAGAATCAAAGCAAATCAACAAAATCACCAATGAAAAGGGGATGATCAACACCGACTCCCTTGAAATCAAAGAGATTATCAGAATATATTTTGAAAAACTATACTCCGCTAATTCACATAATCTGGAAGACATGGACAAATTTCTAGACAAATACAACATCCCCTATTTGACACAGGATGAAATTGAAATCCTAAGCATCCCTATAACAGGCACCAAATTTCATACAGCAATTAAAAGTCTTCCAAAGAAGAAAAGCCGAGGACCTGATAGATTCTTTGTGGAGTTTTATCACACCTTTGAAGAAGAGCTAATACCTTTCCTTATTAAGTTATTCCAAGAAATTGAAAGGAGGTAACTCTCCCAAACACTTTTTATGTAACAACCATAGTTCTGATAGCAAAATTCAATAAAGACACATCAAAAAAATAAAACTATAGACCAATATCCCTCATGAACATCAACGCAAAAATCCTTAAAATTTTCACAAACTGCATTCAAGAAAACATTAAAAAGACAATGCATCACAATCAAGTGATCTTCATTCCAGACAATGCTAGTCTGGTCCAACATACATAAATCAACAAATGTGATTCATCACTTAAACAGAATTACGGACAAAAACCATATGATCATCTCAATAGATGCAGAAAAGACCTTTGATAAAATCCAACACCCATTTATACTCAAAACACAAGAGAAAATAGGAATCAAAAGAACTTATGTTAACTTTGTGAAGGCCATATATGCCAAATCTTCAGGTAGTATAATACAAAATGGTGAAAAATTGAAACATTTCCACTAAAATCAGGAATAAGGGAAGGCTACCTACTCTCACCACTTTTATTCAATATATTTCTTGAGTCCCTGGCTGGAGTTTTCAGGCAAGAGAAGGAAATCTAAGGGATAAGAATAGGAAGGGAGGAAGTCAAGCTATCCCTGTTTGCTTATGACATGATCCTATCTGGAAGATCCAAAAAAACTCCATCAGTAAACTGCTTGAGCTTATATACAGATTTGACAAAGTTGTGGGATACAAAATCAACACCCATAAATCAATAGCTTTCCCATGCACTAACAATAATAGGACATAAGAAAAAATCAGGAAATCAGTCCCATTCACAATATCTTTTAAAAGAATAAAATACTTGGGAAATAATCTAACAAGGGAAGTAAAAGACCTCTACAAGGAAAATTATTGAACACTGAGAACAGAAATTGCAGAAGACCTGAGAAGATGGAAAGATGTCTGTGCTCTTGGTTAGGCAGAATTAATATAATTATGTTGGGAACATGAGGCCCAGCTGGCTTGTAAAAGAATTGGTGGTAAACAACTCTAAGGGGTCCAGCTGGCTTGTAATTAGCAAATTGCCTGACCGCATGACTAAGCTATTTGGCCACTCATTTGTTACAATTGGAGAAATGTGTTTGCACTGTACCCCTATTGGTTATTGTAATGGATAAATAGAGTAGCGACTAGTCAGGTAAGGGAAGCAGCCAAAGAAGCACCAAAGGAGAAGCAGTAACCAGAGAAAAGCAAGCAAGCAGCCGTGTCCTGAAGGAAGCAGAGAAGACGCATAGAACTGGAGAGATCAGCAGAGATGTCAGAGAGATCAGCAGTGGTAGAAGATGCAGGTCCCGTGTTCCGGCCGCCAGCATTCGCCCCCTTGTTCCCGGCTCCCTGACCCTTCCTGACTTGGCCCCTCGGAGAACGGCCCAGGTCCGCTGGGTCGTTCTGCCCGCTCCTCGCTCTGGAGTGCTGCGGGGAGCGACTCCTTGCCCCAGCCCAAAGTGAAAGAATTAAAGTCAAGAATTAATGAGTGGGATGACATTTAATTATAAAACTTTTGCTCAGCCAAGGAATTAGTCAAAAAGTCAAGAGACAACCTACATAATGGGAGATAATCATTGCCTGTGACAGAGGATTAATATCCAAAATTTACAAGGAACTCAAAAAACTTAATACTAAAAGCACAGACAATCCAATCGATACATGGGTCAGAGAACTAAACAGAAACTTCTCAACAGAGGAATGTGAGCTAGCCAATGAATACATAAGAAAGTGTTCTGAATTACTGAAATGCAAAGCAAAACTACCTTAAAATTTCACCACCCTCCAGTCAGACTGGCAAAGATGAAGAATATAAATAATAACAAATACTGGAGGGGTTGTTTGAAGATAGGAACACTAGCACACTGTTGGTAGAATTGCAGACTGGTACAGCTGCTCTGGAAAGCAGTGTGGAGACTTCTCAAAAAATTAGGTTTGGGGGGATGGAGCGGTGGCTCAGCGGTTTCAGCACTTGCCTGACAAGTAGAGGACCTGAGTTCAAACCCCAGCACCATGTACACAACTAAGTGTTGGAGCAACTAAAGCCATGTGAAAAGCTAAATAAAAGTTGTTTCTGTCTTTCTCTGTCTCTCTCACTGTCCCTCTTTCTTTAAAAAAAAAAAATTAGGCTTGGATCCACCATACAACCCAGCTATCCATCTTCTGGACAATTTCCAAGAGGAATTAGAATCAGCTCATTACAGTACACAGCAAAATCAATATTCATATCAGCTCAACTTACAATAGCTAAATTATGGAATAAACACAGAAGCCCCTCACTGGGTGAATGGATCCAAAAGTCTGATACATATATTCAATGGAGTTCTACTCAGCTATTAGAAACAACGATATTGCAGCCTTTGAAGGTAAACAGATAGCAATGGAAGAAATCATTCAGAGTGAAGTTAGCGAAACCCAGAGAGTTAAGGGTCAAATATTTTCCTCCTTTGTGAAGGCTGGAGCTAAAACCAGGCTTGGGGGAAAGGTAGTAAAACTCATGTATTAGAGCCACCAAAGGCATACCAGCAGATAATCTATGGGAACTATAGACATGTAGGTGGGGGAGGGAGGTAGGGAGAGGTGGGGAGGTGGGAGAAGTAGGGAGGATAGGTAGAAATCTAGGGAGACAATCCACAAATTAGCATATGTGTTAACCCCCTGACAAGTCAAATGATACTTACACCATCATGTAATTCTGAAAAATTTACAATCATATATATATATATATATATATATATATATATATATATATATATATATATATACATACATACATACATATATATACACACACACATATAATATATATAATCATACATATATATATATACACACACATGCATACATATATATACATACACACACACATTTATATCCCTTATAGAGGTGAAATATAGAAGAATTAAGAGACTGAGGAGTGGGCCTTGTGGGGAAAACTGTGATTTAAGACCAAATGCATATCATATTGTCACTGCTCTGACAACTCAAGTCCTTAATAAAAATTCAAAAAAATGATAGAAAAAATAGTGAGAAGTGAATTGTTAGAAAAATGCAATATGCCAACATTTATGAGATATAGTTGCAAGATACTGCATAAGATATTTGAATAAACTATACTGCATGCCTTTACAAAAACATAAATGTTTAATCCTATTGCTAAATATATCTAAAAATAACAAGGGGTGATAGGAAGGGAGGAGAAGGGGAAATGTTAGAACTGAGTTAAAGCAAGGTACACTCCGAGCATTTATATGTATGTCACTATATATACTATAGTCATGTATATAAAAATGTTCTTCATAGGTATAAGAATTATGTCAATATATTTGGGTATTTTAGGAAAAATATAAGACCAAGAAAGAGAGGCAAGGGGTTGGGGGATGGGAGCAGGGAGATAGAGAGGTGTGGGGGGCAGATATTGACCAAATTGTATTGCTGTATTGTGTGCATCTATAAATATAGGATAATCCCACCATTACGTACAAGTGTAATGTGCCAATAAAAAATAAGAAAAGAAAAGAAGAGACAGGATTGATGTAAACTTTTTCTATGGAGAATTACATTATGATATTGCCAAAGGGTTAACAGCACTGTGTGCTGGGTGTTGTCTTTAACACTTGACATAATTTAAATCAATTAAGTTCACAGCTGCCTTGAGAGAAAGGTTTTGTCTTTCCAAATTTCTAATTCAGAAAAGAAAGACTCAGAGTGACTCACCATTGCCCAAACTCATACTTTCTACATGCATTGTAGAGTCAGGATTCAAATCCAGATGGGTTGGCACTGAACTATGCGTTTTTAATCTTGAAACGGCTGTTCTCAGTAGACAGTATAGTGTGAGAAGAGATAAGTCCAGGCTGGAAGTGCAAGGAACATCCGTGTTAAAATCTGACCAGAAAACACACATCCTCTAGAGTCAGGACACGAAGCCATACAGTCAGGGCATCAAGATACAAAGGGAGGGAGAGGAGCAATGGCGATCTGAAGAGAGATGGCTTCCCCAGCAGCTCTGAGACTGGACAGAAAATCCCCAGTTCATTTCCGGTATTTTGAGGTGCGTTTGAGGTACTAGCATCTTGAAACTCCAGTCCTAATTTGCTCAGTGGATTTGAGGAGCAGAGACTTGGGTGAAACGAGTGGTGAAAAAGAGGGATGTATTTATTTTTGTCCCAGCTGGGACACGGTGCTCAGCCATCATTGTTTACATTCGGCCAGGGAGTGAGGGAGGAGTCTAACAGCTGGTGAACATATTGTCAAGGAGAAGCCTCAGTGCTTTAAAGATAGCACTGTTGCAAAGTCACACCCTGCACTTACACTCTGGCGATGAGCTCAGTGTCTGAAAGCTGCCCGCAGACAAGCCTAGTGGAGCAGACTTCCCGGCAGCAGCCATGGTGGTGGAGTGAGAGCCAAGCAGCCTCCATCTTTAATCCCCTGGGAGGCTTCCATTCTCCAGACCAGGGCCGGCTCTCTCTAAGACTGCTAAACAGGTTTAGTGGAGCAGGCTGCCCGGTGGCAGTGGTGGCATTGGCGGTGTAAGAGCTGAGAAGCCTCCATCTTTAATGCCCTAGGAAGCTTCCACTCTGCTGACCAGGGCCAGCTCTCTCTGGGACTGCAAAGCAGGCTCTGAAAACAGCATTGGGAATTGGCCACAGACCACAGGCTGAATCTGGAAGAGAAGAGAAGGCTTGGGACAGGCCCTGGCTCCACTTTGCATAGAGGGTTTTGGGTTTGTGGAGTAAAGGGGAGCATTGCTCAGCCCTAGCCACCCCCACCCCAGCCAGAATGATTACATTATAAGTTAATCCCTATTAAGCCTTTGCCCCAGCACAAATATCACAGGAATCAGTTTCGGCAACCATCAGCAGAGGGAGCATTGAAAACATAAGACTTCTGACTTTCAGATCCCCTGTAAGTCCTAACTGAGTGACCTGGCCTCTGAAACCCAGACAGACAGTGAACATCTCCTCCCAAAGGGATCAGAAACACTCTTACTGACTATAGTTCCAAGTTTTAATTATTAAGAATTTTATTTTACTTTTCATCCCCTTTTTTGTATGTGTGTGTGTGTGTGTGTATATATAATTTTCTTTTTAGGTTTTTTGGGGTTTTTTCCTCATTTCTCTCCTGTTGTTGATGTGTGATAACTGGAGAAGTTTATTGGTTCATGGTCATATAAAAATACTACCTGTTTTTGTTTCCCTGCTCTTCTAATTTCTGGGGGGTTATCTCCCCCCTTTCCTTTTTTTTTCTTCTTTTAAAAATATAATTTTTTGGTTTTGATTCCTTGTTTATATGTTTCCTTCTTGTTTTCTTTTTTCTCTCTATTGTCTCTCTTATTCCCTCTTGTCTGTCCTTGTCCTCCTTCCTGAGGAAAGGGATTCTGGTCAGTGCACATAGTATTTGAAGTATATTGTGCCTGACAAACATAATTCACCAGGGAGAACTTCTTCCCTTAAGTAATCACCCAAATCTTAGTAATAACTCTTTTACCCTTCCTATATTAGGCCACAGCTATCTTAACTTCCCTTCGGATTCATATTTTCTTTTCTTCTTTATTCTTTTTTTTTTTCATCTATTTATTTATTTATTTTTAAAATTTCTTTTCTTTTCCCTTTTTTTCTTTCTATCAAGTTATTTTTCTTTCTAAAGCAAATCCTTTACCTCCTCCACTTTCTCATTATCCACAATTGGTCAATATAATCTCCTCTGTAAATTTCACTTCCATCACCCTCCCTCTCTGTTTCCAATTAGTTAACACTCTTCGACCACCCACTATTAAGACTGCATAACAATTACCGCTATGATTGTCAATCTGAATAATACTTGTATGTTTTTGAAGTGTGACATTTGTGATAGTTAAATACTAGTGTCATCAAAAATATTGATTACCACTACATTAATTTCATAGGCTGAATTTAAAAGTCTAGTATAGTCTGTTCTAAATAACTAATTTAATACTGTTTATTGTAAATTTTGCTTGTACATATTGACAATTTTCTGTTAGCACATGAGTTATTGGAAATTTTTAAGGGTAACTAACAGTTCACATTACAGGGAGTAGACTTCTGAAATCAACTTCCCTGACAACACCCCATCCCAAGTAAGAGACTGGACAAAACTCCCAATCCAACAGCTTAGTCCTTAAGTGGGGAGGATAGGAAAAAGAACCCTTGAGTCTTATATTGCTTCCACACAGGGTTCTCCAGTCAAATAAGCAAGAAGTATCTCTTCAGACAGGAGAAATCAAGCTTGAAGAGGTTCACATCAATCTCATAACTCCCCTAGTAAGGGAGCTATGGCTGGGACTGGGATGAAAATCTAGAACAATTTATCAATGAGCTGATAACAAAAAGGAACAATGAATTAAAAGAAGAGATAATGAAGGGAATAAAGGAGAAAACTCAAGAATTGAGAAACTCTATCATTAAAGAAATTGATACTCTCAAAAAGGAAGTATCAGATCTAAAATCTGCAGTCAATGACATGAGAGGGAACTAGGAAGAATTTAATAATAGATTAACTTCAGTAGAAAATAGAACCTCTGCTATTGAAGAAAGAACATCTGACAACAAGGACAGGCTGACCAAGCTAGAGCACACTGACAATCAAAAACGAAAAACAACTAAGAGAATATGACAAGAATTTTAAACTTGTCTGGGATGAAATGAGAAGAAACAATCTGAGAGTAATTGGTATACAGGAAGAAATTGAGACACACATGAATGGTATGACAAACATCCTCAAGGAAATTGTGGAAGAAAATATTTCTCATATAAAAATAGAATCAGACTGCTCATCCAGGAAGCTTACAGGATACCCAATAGGCCTAATCAAAGGAGAAACTCACCAAGACACATCATATTAAAAAATGTACAACAGGGGTACCAAGGAAACAATATTAAAAGCAGCAAGGGAGAAATGCCAAATCAAAGGGTAAACCAGTAAGAATTGTCTGAGACTTTTCAACCCAGACTCTGGAGGCAAGAAAGTCTTATAAAGATATCTTTCAATGTCTGAATGACCACAACATGCAGCCAAGAATTCTATACCTGGCAAAACTCAGCTTCAAATTTGGTGGAGAAATAGAACTTTTCATGATAAGACAAAACTGGCAGCATTCATAAACACAAAACCCACCCTACAAAGAATTCTCAAGGAAACACTCCAGACAGAAGAACAAGTAATTGATACCTGAAACCCACAAACTGAAGAAATACAGTAAAAGTATCTCCCATCAATAACTAACCAAGACAACGATAGAGCTAGCTAAATAAGATGCAATGACTATGAACCAATTACACACTTCTATTTTAACACTGAATGTGAATGGGTTAAATGCACCACGCAAAAGACACAGACTTGCAGACTAGATCAAAAAACAAAATCCAATAATATGCTGTTTACAAGAAACTCACCTAACAGTCAATGACATCTACAGATCAAGAGTGAAAGGATGGAAAAAAATTTACCATGTTTATGGTCCAAGAAAGCAAGCCGGCCTCACCATACTTATATCCGACAAAGTAAATTTCAACATAAATCAATCAAAAGAGATAAAGAAGGCCACTATTAGTACTTAAAGGAACCCTACAACAGGAAGAAATAACCATAATTAATATTTACTCTCCAAACAACAGTGCACCCAACTATTTGAATAAATTACTTCATGACATCAAACCACTCGTAGACCTCAACACAATAATACTGGGAGACTTCAACACTCCTCTGTCACCACTAGACAGATCATCAAAACAAAATTTCAATGAAGAAATCACCAGCCTAAATAACTCCATAAATCAAATGGATTTAACAAACATATATACAATATTCCATCCCAAGTCAGCAGAATACACCTTCTTCTCTGCACATGGATCCTTTTCCAAAATAGATCATATTCTGGTTCATAAAGATAATCTCAGGAAATACAAAAAAGTAGATATTATTCCATGTATCCTCTCAGACCACAATTCCATGATCTTAGCAATCAACAGTAAAAATCATAAGAGAAAACACACATATTCATGGAGATTGAATAATAATCTATTAAATGAAGAATGGATCCAAGAAGACATGAGAGAAGAAATCTAAAAACTCTTGGAAGAGAATGAAATGAAGACACAACATGTTGAAACCTCTTGGACAGCATGAAAGCATTCCTAAGGGGAAAATTTATAGCACTGAGTGCCCACATTAAAAATGAAGAGAGATCCCAAATAAATA
The DNA here is from genome assembly GCA_004027875.1 of Aplodontia rufa. Classification (NCBI taxonomy): domain Eukaryota; kingdom Metazoa; phylum Chordata; class Mammalia; order Rodentia; family Aplodontiidae; genus Aplodontia; species Aplodontia rufa. The sequence goes on along the minus strand of PVKS010009098.1, from coordinate 28,388 downwards.
AGCTTATTCTCCATTTCAAAGCTCTTCAAAAAGAAGAACAATCTAATCCCAAAGCTAGCAGAAGACAGGAAATAATCAAGATCAGAGCTGAAATCAATGAAATTGAGAACAAAAAAAAATTAAAAAGAATTGATAAAACAAAGAGCTGGTACTTTGAAAAAATAAACAAGTTAGATAGACCCCTAGTGAATCTAACTAAAAGAAGGAGAGAAATGAAGCAAATCAATAAAATCTCCACTGAAAAGGGAGCAATCACCACTGATCCCACAGAAATCCAACAAATTATAAGATTATATTTTGAAAAGCTATATTCCTCCAAATTTGATAATTTGGAAGAAATGGATAAATTTCTTGACACATACAACATCCCTAAATTGACACAGTATGATATTGAATTCCTAAACAACCCAATCATACGCACTGAAATCCATATTGCAATTAAAAGTCTACCAAAGAATAAAAGCCCAGAACCTGATGGCTTCCCTGCTGATTTTTACCACATTTTTGAGGAGGAATTAACACCTCTTGTTATTAAGTTATTTCAAGAAATTGAAAAAAAGCAAACACTCCTATCCACTTTTTATGAAGCAACCATAATTCTGATACCAAAACCTGACAAGGATATATCAAAAAAAGAAAATTACAGACCAATATCCCTGAAGAACCTGGATGCAGAAATCCTCAATAAAGTCCTAGCAAACTGTATTCAAAAACTTATCAAGAAGATAGTCCATCATGATCAAGTGGGCTTCTTCCTAGGTATGCAGGGCTGGTTCAACATATGCAAAACAATGAATGTAATTAATCACTTAAACAGAATCAAGGACAAAAATCATATGATCATCTCAGTGGATGCAGAAAAGGCCTTTGATAAAATCCAGCACCCTTTTATATTCAAAACTCCAGAGAAGATAGGGATCAAAGGATCATTTCTGAATTATGTAAAGGCATTTTATGCTAAACCCTTAGCTAGTATAATACTAAATGGAGAAAAGCTGAAAGCATTTCCACTAAATTGGGAACAAGACAAGGCTGTCTGCTCTTACTACTTTTATTCAATATTGTTTTTGAGACCCTAGCTAGAGCAATAAGGCAAGAGAAAGAAATCCAAGGGATAAAAATAGGAAGAGAGGAAGTAAAATTCTCCCTTTTTGCTGACGACATGATCCTATATCTGGAAGACCCAAAAAACTCCATCAATAAACTGCTTGAACTTACAAACAGATTTAGCAAAGTAGCAGGCTACAAGATCAACACCCATAAATCAATAGTTTTCCTATACACTAATAATAATAGTACTAATGAAGAAATCAGGAAATCAGTCCTATTCACAATATCTTCAAAAAGAATAAAATACTTGGGAATTAACCTTACAAGGGAAATCAAAGATCTCTACAGTGAAAATTATTAGTCATTGAAGAATGGAATCCAAGATGAAGATGGAAAGATGTTCCATGCTCTTGGTTAGGCAGAATTAATATAATAATAATGGCCATTCTACCAAAAAGCTCTATATAGATTTAATGCAATCGCTATGAAGACACCTAGGTCATTCTTTACAGATATAGAAAAGGAAATTCTCAAATTCATTTGGAACAATAAGAAACCTAGAATTACCAAAACACTACTAAGCAAGAAAGATGAAACAGGTGGTTTTGCATACCAGATCTAAAACTATACTGTAGAGCTGTAGTAACAAAGACAGCATGGTACTGGTATCAAGATAGGAAAGAAGACCAATGGAATAGAATAGAAGACCCTGAAACAAACCCTCAAATCTTTAAACATCTGATTTTTGACAAAGGGGGACAAAATATTACATGGAGGAGAGGCAGCCTTTTCAAAAAATGATGCTGGACAAACTGGACAAACTGCATAAAGTTGAAATTAACCCATATCTTTCTCCTTGCACGAGAATCAAAACAAAATGGATCAAAGAGCTAGGAATTAAACCAGCTACCTTGCAACTGATGGAAGACAAATTAGGTTCAGTACTTCAGCATTTGAGAGTAGGTGAAGACTTTCTCAACATGTGAAGGAAGTAAAGTAAAAAATCAGTGGTTGGGGTGCCATAAAGCTAAAAAGCTTTTACACCACTAAGGAAATAATCAAAAGAGTCAAGAGGTTTCCTATGGAAATGGAGAGAATCATGGGCTGTGATTCCTCTGACAGGGGCCTCATATCCAGAATCTACAAAATCCTCAAAAATCTCAACTACAAAAACACAAATAACCCAATCAATAAATGGACCAAAGAGCTAAATAGAAACTTCTTAACAGAGGACATTGATCAAGCCAATGAATACATGAGAAAGTGTTCTAAATCACTAGTAATCAGAGAAATGCAAATGAAAACTACATTAAGATATCACCTCACACCAGTCAGAATGGCAAAAATGAAGAAAATAAACAATAATAGATGCTGGAGGGGCTGTGGAGAGATAGGCACACTAGCACACTGTTGGTGCTGCAGACTGGTATAGCCCCTCTGGAAAGCAGTGTGGAGAATCCTCAAAAAATTAGGGATAAGCCTATCATATGATTCTGCTATTCCTCTCTTGGGTATTTTTCCAGGGGATTTACAACCAGCACATTATAGTAAAACAGCAAAATCTATGTTCATAGCAGCTGAATTTATAATAGCTAAATTATGTAAACAACCCAGATGCCCCTCACTGGATGAATGGATCCAAAAACTGGTACATATATACCATGGAGTTTTACTCAGTAATTAGAAACACTGATATTGCAGCCTTTGAAGGTAAATAGATGGCTATGGAAGAAATTATGCTAAGTGAAATAAGCATAATCCAGAAAAACAAGAGTCGAATGTCTCCACTGATCTGTGGAGGCTGGAGATAGATGCTGGCCATTTAGAAAGGAGGTCTATTATCATATTTTTAATCTGGATATGGTATAATGTCATACAACCTAAGGCATTTGTAGAGATGTATTGGGAAGGAGGAGCAGGGAGGGATAACTGTGGGTAATTGGGTGTGGCTCTTGGGGGTAAATCTAATTTTCCGAATTTATATATATATTATTTCATTAGAAGCTCGTTTGATTGTTCAACAGATAAATTTCTGAATTAAAAAAAGAGATAAGGGAGGGTAATTGGGGGGGCACTCCCGGGGATAATTGCAATATCCAGAATCTATATATATTTTATACACATTTTATATTATTTTGTTAAAATCTTGTAAGGTTGCTCAAAATAAAAAATTAAAAAAAAATAAAAAAATAAAAAAAGAGATACAAAGGGAGGGAAGTGAACTACAAAGAGACAATTGGTAATGACAAATGTAGCACAAATGTCAAGGAAAATGGATTAGTCAGGATTCTTTGGAGGAACATAACTGATAGAATGTGCATTTTTTTGGTGTGTGTATGTGTGTGTGTGTGTGTGTGTGTGTGTGTATAAAAGGAGAATTTTCAGATTGGTTTACATGTTCAGAAATGGGATAGTACAACAGTGACTGTAGACTGGAGAGCTGAAGGAACCAATAGCTCCAAGAAGCTGGAGCCTTAGAACATGAGGGACGCTTGATGCAACCTCATTCTGAAAGTGGAGGCCTGGAGAATCACTGGGTAGAATCCACACTGGAAGAGTGAAGGAGCTGGAGTCCCACATCCGTGGATGATGGCAGCAGCAGTAGACGTACCACACTGCTCAAGAATTCAGCTGGCAGCCCCTGTGGCCTCCTCCTTTTTCTTCTTTTTATTCTATCTTGGCCCCCAGACTATTGGACAGTGCCACCCACATTCAGGGAAGGTCTTCCCCTTCAGTTTTTTGTCCCACATGCCAAAGTCTGGAAATGCTCTCATAGACACAACCCAGAAGTCTTTCAATCCTAGGAGTTTCCTAGGTATCTCTCAGTCCAATCAAGTTGATAATCCAGATTAATCATCACAATGACTTTACCTTTTTTTTTCCTTATAATCTGGGAAATTTATCTAGAGATTTAAGAAATCTTCTGATAAAATATGATTTCAAGTTGGGTCCTATCTTTCATTTTTCCCAAATTTTCAACATTACTCATATTAATGATCATTTGTTAACTTCATCAGAAGCATTCTAGGAGATGGAAGGGTGGAAAAAACTAACTCTCTAAGAAGTTGGATCTTCGGGCTAGATATGCTGTCTGTTACAATCTGCTTGTTTTTTCTCTTCCTGTTGGGTCTTTTCCCAGTACCTCCCATCACTATTTGAATCTATGTCCTTTCAGAGTTTGTTTTACATTGTTTTCTTTTATCCCCTCGTGCACTCCTTCACGATTTCTCTTTTATGTCTTTATTCAGATCTTAGGTAATGTTTTTGGTATAAAACAGTCTTAGAAAAATGGAAAGCTTTCAAAAACTCTATGAGGTTAACTTTCAAAATAATCTATATCCTATATATGCGCACTTTATTAACCTCAGTCTTGCTTCAATGCAAGTATCATTTTAGGAATTTTTGATAGTGCTTATTTTAAGTTATGTGTGAATTTGATCACTTATATGAAGTCTTTTAAGGTTAACATATCGAACCACTCCATGTATCTTTGTGAGCTCAGGCCAACTCTTGGCCCTTGCATAACTTTCGTGTCCAAGCAGGGAATACATGAGAAATATTAGCTTTAGACTCCTTGATGATCAGTCTTGCTAAAGCTTCTGCCTTAATCCTGGCACTTTAGTGTTACAGGAAGTATTGTATGTATTATACAGTTTATCTGGGTGAAACAGGTGTTAACTAAAAGCTGTCACCTTCTTGTAGCTCTGAGTGAGCTCGTTTGCATATCAGTTCCATAATTGACAGTAGATCAGAAGTGGATTTCTATGACAGATGGAAGACTCCTGGTACATATTTCCTCTTGGTTACCTCCATTTTCAACTCCCACAATGTTGTACCCTGTCTCAATCAAATCCTGCATCCACCCAGTTGAAACTTATCCCTTTTCAGAATTTCATTTGACAAATTAACTTAAATGTTTACTTTATTAGGAACATGTCTTCATTGAAGGTTTATAGGAGCAGTTATAAAAATTATTTTAATTGAGTCCTGAATATTGTTTCTCCTCCTTCCTTAACTCCCATCTCTTCAATCTATTTTAATTTTCTCTTCTTCTTAGAAGAAAAAATATTCCTTGCATGGTCTCAAGTAGAATTGGATTTTCTCCTTTTTCTAAAATCTTGGCCATTTTTGTTGCCATTAGTATCTTATCCTTTTATCCAAGAACACTTTACACTGTCAAGCAAATGCAATATTCTCCCTAACAGGCATTTTTTGAATAAAATTCTCTATCTTATTTATACTTGTGAGACTTGACTCCGTGGTGCCCTCTAAGTTGTCTTCCAGATATCCTTTGTTTGATATGTCTGCCCTGCTTGAGTGGAAAGTTACTCTACATTTTTGCCTGTTTAATCTATTGACTAATAATGGTCATTGGGCACATGCCATCTCTGATCTCTCATCTGTCCTCAGACCTTCATTAGTTCAATTTCTTCCTTGATCTCATGTTCTGACCTGGATTTTGCCTCACTTTGTGGATCTGCTTGGATCTCTAGTCTTCCAAGTTTTATTCATTTATTGCTTCCTGAGTCCAAGTTCTGACACCATGGGAATAGTCAATAAATATTTATAATCAGTGATGAATTCATGCAGCTCTTCCTGCTTCAGAAAGCCCATAGACTGGTTACTGCAGAATGTGTCTCTCCTAGGCTATTTATTCTACTGCTGTGCCAAGATGGTATCCTAGGGTATGTTTTAATGCTGTTGTTCAGAACACATGCATTACAACTAAGTTGTGATGACATGATATACAATTTTAAAACCAAATTCAAAAGAAATGTGAACTAGTTTAAACCTGAGGATGTCTTTGTTCTTTGTGGTTGTTGCTCTTATTTTTTTAACCAAGTGTTTCATGTTGCTTTAAATATAGAAACCAAGGAAGTTGTGAGCCCCTCCTTTGATGAATAAGTATATAATCATTTTACACTGGTTTTATGCCTCTTTCTAAGAGTTACATGGTACAACCCAATAATTCTATTTATTTACCCTTGCAAAATTTTGCAAATGTCCACCAGGAAACATGAACAAAAGGACCATTGAATTAGACTTAACAACAAAGAATTGGAAACATCTCAAACATTCATGTCTAGAAGAATCAGTAACTTGTGATGTTTTTATGCAGCGGAATGCCATATAGAAGTGAAAATGAATGAATAATGAATACTTGAGTCTGCATGCATGAACATAGATGTATATTGTTAATTTAAAAAGTAAGTTCCAGAATAATATATAAAACATGCCATCTTAAATAAATTCCAGAATTTTTATATTTCTCTAAATCAAGTAGAATAATAGTTACACAATTTAGTTTCTTTTTCCTTAGTGACTTAACCAGGAAGAGTGAGGAAAATCATGAGGAAGAAATGATGAAATACATCATCCTATTAACTTGTGAGTTAAAAGTTAACTTTTAAAGTATAAGTTTTTGGAGAGTATGACAATTCAGTATGATTGAACATCAAGAAAGTTGGCAACATTAGTTCATCTTGGAAAAACCATAAAAAATTACTACCCACCCATGAGAAGAAGAGAATGTTGAAGAACTACTTGACTATTTATGAGCCAGGGATTTCTCTTGAGAAATTTTCTCAACTGCACAAGACTGAAAATCCACTGAAGTGAGAACACAAAAGGGAAGAGCTGGGTTACTATATAAAGAGAATCTTATGAAAGGAAAATATACTTAAAATATGATCCAAGAAAAAAACTGAAAACATTTTCCTAAAAGTACAAATAAAATATCTATCGTCACAGGAATGTCAATGAAAACAAGTTGACAAGTGGGTCAAACTGTAAGATATTAAATTAAGCTACATAATTTAATACTGGGTATTATCTGCAACACTGGAGAAGTACTGAATGATAAAGGTGTTGGGAAAACATTTGGACATTGGTTGCAAGGATTTTAACAACATTTATGTCCTATGATTAGTTAATTTTTAGATTTTTTTAACATAGATTTAATTTCAGGGCTAATACATTATTATTTATAATGTCAAAAATTAGGAAGACCATGGTTGATAATAGTAAATGGGTAAAAGTTGGAATTATATATTCAGATGATACAGACTCTTTGAGAATTTCTGGAAAATATTCAAAGAATTAAAAGCATATTCCTGACAATTAGAAATTGATACTATGAATAAGAAATTGAGCTATAATCTTAACTCATGTGTAAGGATATATGAGGGTATATGAATAAACTTATAAAGTTTTCCTTCAGACATTATTGATGAATTTCAACCTATTGATGTTTTCAAGGTTTTATAACTTATGTAAAGTGAAGATTATTTTTTAACCTTAAAAATGAGAAATGGATAACCTTTTTAAAATGAAGTATTGCAAACCTTAGAAAAATATCCTTTCAACTCTTTCAAGTAAGCGAACAGACTAAACATCTTCGGAAAGCTAATTTTACCACTAACTAACCAGCTTTGTTAGAAAATCTCTTTGAGCCTATTTCTTTGTCTTTAAAGTGTCCAGCCTATCTCTAAGGGTTTTTGTGAGGATCAAATGGCATAATGTATTTGTAATCTCTTTAAAAATACAAAGTGCTATACTAATGCTGTTGAGACAAAGTGTTCCTTTCTCAAAAAGTGATTGGAAACTCATAGGAATCTTCCTCCCTATTCTTGATGCAATATCACATATTGTGCTGTGTTTAAAAAGTATGAATGTATTTATATATTTTATATTGAATGAAATGAACTTTTTTCATCCAAATATTCAAAGTGGGCAAAGAATCCAAAGACCCAAATATAACATTACTTTAAGTCTCCACAGTCAACAAGGTAGCTAACTGCTGTCATTCCCTTAGTATTCTAGGATGGAAGTATGGCGGGGAAAGTCTCATAGGGAAGCCTGTAACCCAAGTGGAAAATGTGATATCTAAAGGAAAAGGCCACAGAAAGGAAAAGGCTATGAATCTTAAAATTTGGTCCATATCAGTTTGATGAAATAAACACTTCAACATTTTTGTCACAAAGCTTAAAATGGTTCAATTGGAATATGATGGATGATGGTTCTAAAGAAGCCCAAGGAAGTTGGGAAAGTAAAAAATGAATTGAATATGAACTCCTAAATAAATCTGACTTCCCCACTTGCTCAATGTACAGAAAATTTCATCTGAATTATCTTAGCTAATAATTCAAGGGTCTTCATTCTGCCCATCTGTCACAATTGAGCCAATCGATTAGTACAAGAATTGGATATGCTAATTATTATGTAGAATACAGAAACACTAATTCTTTGACAGTCTGAAAATGCCACTTCCCAAGGAAGAAAAACACTAAAATTATGAGCCAAAATTACTGTGAAAAATATAATGTCATGGCTTCAAATTGGTGGCTTCCATAATTAGACACAGATTCATTTAAGTAGGGTATGTGGAAGATATTACAGAAAAATCCTTTACTTTTCTGAATATAAAGATCAACGTGATGTAAAGTTATATGTTACTGCTGAGTCCAAATAAAGCAAATGAAATAAATACGATTTTCTAATATGTCTTAAAACTCATACTGTGTTGCTCAAACTTTTTGTGCTTGATTTTCCTTACAGTGAAAAGGGATAAAAAGACCTTCCCCATCTCTATTACATTCATCACACAGGAAAACTGCAAGGGCAATTGAGGTACCATATGTGAGAATACATAGAGCCATTTTGAAGACAAACATGAATACTAGGAAAGCACTTCTAACATCTTTTACCCCTGAGAAGGATTTTAAAGATCTTGAGCATACCTCAGAATGTTTAAGGACCACAGATCACAGATGACCTGTCAAAGAACTCAAGCCAAAAAACCAAGAAAAGGTTCTATTTTTTACTTAGGTTATATTCACAAGTCTCTTAATTTGTGTTGCCGTTGTGATACAAACTGTTGTGTGTGTTTTAAAGGAACTTGGTGGTATTTAAAAATCTACATAATTACACTAATTTTGCAAAAATGATATCCCATAAGATTCCTCTGAATAGTATATTCTTCTAATGCATTTGAAAGGGCATTATTGCTGCAAAACTTAATTGTCATATTTTTTAAAAATTATGTATTAAAAGTGTATAATGATGCCACCACACATACAACTAAGTAGAAGAAAAATAAAAATAAGATGAAAAAAGTTTTGTGAAATTTGGGGGGCTGGAGCAGTGGCTCAGCAGTATGGTGCTTGCCTGGCATGCATGAGGTCACAGGTTTGAACCCCAGCACCACATACACAACAAAGTATCAGAGCAATGAAAGCCATATGAAAAACTAAATAAAATTGATTCTCTCTTTTCCTCTCTCTCTGACTGTACCTCTCTCTTGAAAAAAAAAGTGTATAATGCAGAGGTATTGTGGTATCAGGGAAAACAAATACATAGAGAGTTAATATAAACAGGGTGAGTTGGACCAGTAAAAATTTTAAAAATGCAGATTTGAAATATTGCAGTTTTTTTGAAGATTAATTTCATGAGATTTAATTTTTTTTTAAAAGCTTGAGCTTTTATTAGGTTAGGTAACATTTTAGATACTGGAGATTTTGTGCAAAGTAACTTTAAAGATAGAGATTACTGAAAAGAAACAAGGGTCTGGAGATTCAGAAAATAAAGTATAATAAAAGGTATATGATTAGAAATGAGAAAGGATTTCTCTACCTAATCTAATATATCTAGTGCTAGTTCAAATTAGAAAGTAGGTCCAACGTTTCACAGTGGGTCTAATCTTACATCAAACAAAATCCTAAAATAAGAAGAAACATTTATAAAAGATTTAGAACTTTTGTGTATTAATTTAGAAAAGAAATGTTATTACTAATAAGAGGAACTCCTGAACTTTTCAAATTTGAGTTGTGAAAGTAGAGAAAGAAATCTAAGTCTAAAAACAGAAAACTCAGGCCGAGGAACCAACTCTGCATGTTAGGAACTGATTGACTTTGGAAAAATTTCTTCTCTGGGCCGGGTTAGGAAAAAAAGAATTCTTTATATGACAACTTTAAAAGGATTCTATAATATGAAATACATAAAATGAAATAATGTTTCAAATACATTATGCTCTAGTGAATTCTATAAATTTATGGAGAAAATAGGTCTACTTTAAAAATATCCACATGTCTTGTATTACATATACTTTCTGAATTAAGTTTTGTAAAAATAATGCAATTTTAAATTCCTTAGAAGGAAATATTATTTAAAGGAAACTTATGGGAAAACATTTTACAAAATTAGTAACTATCTATATATTTAAATATTACAAGGTACTTTTAAACCTTATGGAACATTTTGTACCGTAATAGCAATACAAACTAATAGGTTTGTAAAAAATAAAAAGACAGAGACAATCTTTTAAAATGTTTTAATTGTTACTACTTCATCCAAATTATGAATTTTATTTAGGTTTTATAATTTTTTGTGAATAATTAGCTGCCAGGTGCTTTGGGCATTCCATAGGGACAGGATCATGAGAAATGCTTAATAGAAAACTTTGATCTATATTATAATTATTTCACAAATTTTATTTGCTGATATTTATTTGGGGAAGCTTAGAGTCTCATTTTCTTACATGATCTAATCTGTTCAAGGAAGTAGGTATTTAATAAGTATTAATTTCAATATTCTTCATGGCTACATTACTGGTTTCAGCCAGCAGTTCTCTGAAGAGTGTTTGTTCTGTCCCTAGATGTTTTTCTCATCTATATTTTATTTTTAATGAAAAATATAATAGCACAAAAAGTTTATTTTAAATTTTCAAGTGCGTCAACCAATCAGAAAAGTACAATTTAACTTTTCCCCCCCATGGTGTTCTATGTGTTTCTACTTACAACTGGTAAGCTTCTTTAATGAAAATGTGATGTTCCATCTGTGAATTGCTCTTCGGTCCCAACCTGTAAGCATAGTTCTCAGATTCATCACAAATTTTTTAGCTTCCAATTGGAAGTTAGGACTATATATAAGAATTTTCATATAAATAGTTTATTTGGTATAATGCATTCTAATGCTCATGATCTATCTCACATAAAAATAAATCGTTTTTCTTTGCTGACAACCATCGGAATGTAATATGAGCAAGTAATAAATAAATTCACACCCATCCCCAAGATCAAAAAAAGGCACATTCAGGAAACACAAATTGTGCTGTTTTTAAATTGCAGTATTATATACAACAGTATTTATGTTCACGCAATTTGGAAGACCTAGAAAAAATCAACAAATATTTATGCCAGAAGTTTTTTGTTTGATTGTTTTACAGGCTTGAGTGATTTTTATAGAAACGGAAAAATTTCACATTTTCTACAAACTGGGTCATGTGACCACTTAGGAAATTCTTTGGACCTCTATTTTTTATTCCTTTTGAATTTTATTGATGTTTGTGTCAGAGTAGCAATCTTTAGTCTGTACGGTATGGAATTTTTGTATCATTAGGGAAAATTTTCATTGTGAAAGAGGAGATAAAATGAAGCTAATATCTAAGAAGTTTTAATTGGGATAAAAACAAAAGAGCAAGCAAAAAATTATGTCTAACATATTGTTTCATTCCTTGGTCAGGTTTGGTTCTCAAAGAATTTTAAATTAAAATAGTTTCTGAAGGGATTAGAGCAGTTGCTCAGTGGTTACAGCGTTTGCCTAGCATGCACGAGAGCGCAGGTTCAAACCCCAGCACCACATACACAACAAAGTGTTGGAGCAACAAAAGCCACATGAAAAACTAAATAAAATTGATTCTCTTTTTATCTCTCTCTTGTACTGTCCTTCTTTCTTTAAAATAAAAAAATAAATAAAAGTTTCTGAAGTAAAATAGTCATCAGAGATTGAAAATGAAATATGAGAGACATTGCCTTAAAGGGAAATCAAATGTAAAGAAAATTTGGCCAAGAAGAATTAGTAATAAACATAAAATAAAGAGACCAAAGGGTAATCATGAAAATATAACATTCCAAAGATGTTTAGATGAGAAGTTTGAAAATGAATGTAGTAGATGATGTTCAAGGTTTGTCTCTTTGTTTAGATATTTTGGAATATGAAGGAAGAACTTGGTCAGAAATATTTTAATTCTTTTTCACTTTTGAATAAATGATTTTTTCATGTATATTTGTGAATACCTACAATTATATATATTCATATAAATTCTCCTTTAGAGAACAAGCAAAAACAGGAAAGCTATCCTTGAAAATCTAAGCTGTTAGCATATTAGAGCATAAGAAATGGGTTCCACCAAGTATTTCTTTCACGAGACTCACTGAGTGAACTAGCCATTGTAGCTTCCTCCCTGGTACATTGATTTCAGCATGAATGTATTGATCCCCAACTTTCTAGATGGTTCACAAACAGCTCAGGTTAAATTAACTTGAGGACAATGTTTGAAAATTCAGAATCACTCTGCCTTTTTCATGTTTGTTATTAAGCATTGTTTCTAGAAGATCAATCTTTTAATTACATTCAGCCTCCCTACTGGTGGCTTTCAGTAACAAGAAGTATATTGTGCACTGATTCGAAAAATAAAAAGAAGGGGGGAATCCTTATAACACATTGCCTTTGCAAAAGTTGACATATCTAAGGATTGAATAGAGTCTGACATTTTCACTGTATCTAAGGTTGGCCCTACAATCTCTACCAGACGTTCACTGTTATAAGATCACATTAGAGAGAACTTACAAAAGAAACAGGCTAACTTTTATCATTATGCAACAGGAATTGTGTTGAGCATGTTAAATACAGTAGATTTTGAGGTTGGCTTGTTTTGGTCCTTTCCTATTTTCAAAGTGTGGAAACTAAGTTTTACTGCTATTAAGTAGTTATTAAGTAGTTTATTTATGGCCTTATAAAAATAAGTAGCAGAACTATGTCAAATTTAGTTGTTTCTTAACCCAAAGGTAGGTAATAGTATTTAACTATGATACTATACTATGTTACATAAAATATTCTTTGAATAGCTTTAAATATTGCCAATTATTTTTACCTTTTGTGTTTGTCATTATGTCTGGTGAGCAGAATGGGGAGGAATAATTTTTAACACTTTGAGTGTAAAAATAAGGACAAAAAAATGAATCAAGTGCTTATGCCAAAGGACATGAGAGGAACAGAATTAAATGTATATGTCTCTTCAATGTGAATGTCTTTTTGATTAAAAGACATTTTATTAAAGATACTATACACTCTTCTATGCCACCCACTTTAAGATGAATCTAATTCTCCTCCTTTTAAATCTGTCCTGGGCTTGGAGACTTGCTTGGTTAATGTACCAAAATGTTTGAAGTTTCATAAAAAGTCTTACTGCTTCTGTCCAGCTTTGGCCCAGTCACTGTCAAGAAAACAGGTGCTCCGTAGGAAGGTACTCTATGCCCACAGCATCCTGTGGGGAAATCCAAGTTAACTATGAGACTAAAAAGATAGGAAAAGTGTACCTGGCTAGATCCAACTGTGTGTGCTGTCTCATCTCAGGAAGCAGACAAGTGAATCTGAGGATGTCATTCTCTACTTTCCATCCCTAGTGTCTGAAATACAGACAAGAATCAAAGAACCCAACCACAACCAGAACCAGAGTCTCAAATATTTCACCTCAAGAGAATTATTCCAGATGCGTCCAGTCATTGGAGCCATTCTGCTAGGCCTCTGTCTACACTAGGGGGAGTACCTGGTGAACCAATTGCTCTAAGGATTGCCAGAGCAATGGTGCTTTGTGACATCTTCAGTTTATGTATCTGTTCCATAACTGAGGTATTTTATTATAGAATTTAAAGGTATAACCTTAAAGTGATTAGCACAGATTTTTCACAAGTGCAATATCCTGAGCCTCTCAGGGTTATGTCTCTAGGAAAATTTAAATATAAACTCTAGACTTTATCACTGATTCCTAAGGAATTTTAAGCTCTCTTGAAATGTTTCTTCTTTTATGATTCCAGCTTCTGTACATGTTGGGAACCTAAAAATTGTAAGAATCAAGTGAGATGATGGACTGGGGTGTATTTGAGAAGAGATGTATGACTGTTAAGGTCTGATGATAGAAAGGACTCTTTGCATGGAGTCAGACCTACCAAGAAGAATTGATAATCTGATTTGGGATGCATTTTCTCTGCAGAATGCTGACCTCTCTGTTTTTGAATCTTGTTACTGTTCTCAGGGGTGACTTAGGCTATTCAGACATTATGGTGGTGGGAAAGACACAGCTACCCAAAGGAATGTGGATGAGGGGTAACCATTTCCTTAAAGAAAGATATGAACAGAAATTCTAAGGAGACTTGATTTCACACTTCTAAGCATCTGTCATCAACCCATAGACTTATGAGATCACCCACAGGGTAATAAGCACTCACAGAAGCTATAGAATATATTTATCTGTTGTCCGTTGAATTTCTAACCATTGAAATGTCTAGGACCTATATTTTTCTGACTGGAGAAAGGGCTAAAGTGTAGCTCCATGTGATACAAAAGGAAAGAAAAGAGATGTGATACCTTGCCACCTCTGTTATCTTTTTATGCGGATTCTAGTCTCATTCAAGTGTAAGCTGGGATGAAAGAGAGTTATAAAAAGCATTAATGTCACTGGAGGCAGAAAAATAGACAATGATGGGTTTTTAAGGACATTCCTTCAGAGACTTTGACCTATACGGCGTCAAATTCCAGCTTCTTTTTCTTCTTTCTGAGAGGTTTGAGTAACAACTTTTGGTGTGCTTGTTACCTGATTTTTATCTTTCCAAAATGTCTGCTGATTCTTTGTTAAAACTACCTGGATTACCTGAAAGAAAAAAAAAAAGAGCAATACTTGTAGGGCTTTAAAATAGTAGTGAATCTATCCTAGGCCTCTGAAAACTTGCTGATGAATGCAATGGACAAATGTACCTAAGAATATTTTAAGTTCACTAACTTCTCAAAGTTGTGTAAAAGATCCCATGTTGATTCACCTTGGTGTTCTAAAGGATTCACTTATGTACTGAACATTGAGAGCAAAATATGTAGTCAAGTAGCCTGTTAAAAGAAAAGATTCTTCCTTGCTAAAATTAGCTTCATATTAAGATCATTTCAAATGAAATTTAAGCCTCATTGGCCTATCATGAAACACCATAGCACTAAATTAACATTACGTTTCTCTAGCCCAAAAGACATGAATAGAATTTAAGAATATTAGGGCTAAACAGAATCTTGAGGAATCTCCAAACCAATTAGTTCATTAAATATAGTCTATACATTTATCTCAAAGGGGTTCCATGAACACATATGAGTACAAAATAAAAATCACTATATATAGTGTGCATTTAAGTTATTTTCTCAACTCCAGACTTAAATATATTCAAGAGGTCAAAGTGAACATAATAAAGTCACAATGGTGTACACAGACATTTTTTTCTTGGATGGGTGACAAAAAATGTGTATGAATAGTCATGGGCTCTGACTTGAGAATGGCTAGATTATCTCCGGGCTTAAAAGTTGATATGCTACCCTTGTCCTCAGAACAATGACTGAAATCCTTAACATGTCCTCCCAGGCCGTGTCAGGTCTGAGACACATTCACATCTCCAGCCTCACTCTGTGCCACTCTACTCTTCTCTCTTTATACTCCTCTGCCTCCCGGCCTTCCCTTGGTCCTTTTAATGGTCCCCTCATCATCCTGAGACAGCCTATTCCAATTATTTCAGCCTCAGTCAAACTAAGTTCATCAAATTAAATTTTGTTATTGCCTATCTAATATTATACTGATGCTTTGCCTTTTTTTCTACCATACACAACCACAGCATTTAGATTAAAATGTAAAAGCAAAAGAACACTGCACTACAGAAAAATAAACCATGACAGCGTTCTAGATTCAGTACCATTGATGTTAGGTAGCAAACTGTTTCCAGGTAAACCCATAAAGAGATGATAATACTGTGTTCTGTGGTTACCTTGGCAAAGGCAGAAGGTTTCTAACCAAGAACCACAAAGACCAAAACCTGAATATTGTGGCAGTATATTTTTCTTACAATTCAGCCCAGATAATGAGTTATTTATTTATAGGTACATAAATTTCCATATGGCAAGGCTATCCACTAGTACAAATTGTATATAGAATAGTATGATAATTTTCAGTATTTAGCTTGTCATTAATTACTTAGTGTGAAAATATACTATTTATGATATGGAAATACTTACTATTATAGAGGATGTATTTGTCATACAGCAATGAACATTTACAATGTGGGTAGGCTTCTATGAGAAACTCCTGCACTCTCATTGATGGGAGTGATATAAAACTTCATAAACCGAAAAAGTGAGCTTTCTGTAGGAAAATGAAACAATGTAGCAAGTGGTGAAGGGATGTGAAAAAAGTGTAAATATGGGTGGTGCATGCATAATTAAAGGTATTAATATTTCTATTTTTGTCCTAGTCCCAGGTAAATGGGATAATTCCTTTGGGAATTATTTTCATTCCTTGCTCAACAGACTCTAATCTTCATCATCTATCCAAAGCTAAGATCTTTCTTTTAGCTTTCTTGCTAATTAGATATCTAATACTATTATATATTAAACCTTATGTTTACCCTTGTATTTAAATTGAAATTTTTACTTCTGAATTTATATGGATTTCCCCCCTTCTCCTGAATTAGAAAACAACCAAAAGTGGGTGGATTACATACATAAAAATGAAATTATGTCGCTTGAAGGAAAATGAATGAAACTGATAAGCATCATGCTAAGTGAAGTAAGTCAGGCACAGAGAGTCAAGGGTTGTACATTTTCTATCATATGGGAATTCTAGACACAAAAAGGAATAAAAAAGCGATATTAGAAAAAGAGAAGGGAGAGCAGTAGAGTAGAGGCACAGAATCAGGGGGAGGGAGGAGGAGTAGGAAGATGGAGAAGTTGCGGAATGAAATCAAATTATGTTTGGTGCATGTACAAATATGTCACAATGAATCCCATTGTTATGTATAACCATAACACATGAAGAAAACCAATACTATGAAAAACAGTTGGGTGGGTTAGACAGTCCCTAGTTGTGAACATAAAGCTGTTATATGTGGGGCAAAGAGGTAGAGGTGTGTGTGCGAAATAGTGGATGAAACAATGATATGTATTAAGATTCTTCTTCAGCTGGGTGCAGTGGTACATGCCTGCAATCCCAGAGATGTGGGAAGCTGAGTATTATGGTTAAGATGTGAGGTGCACCCCAAAAGCTCATGTGTGAAGCAATGCAAGAAGGTTCAGAGGTGAAATGATTGGGTAATGAGAGCTTTAACCCAATCAAATTCCTTGATAAGAATTAACACAGTGATAACTGAAGGAAGGTAGGGGGTGGCTGGAGGAGGTGAGTCCCTGGGGATGAGCCTTTGGGATTCATATTTTGTCCTTGTAGAGCAGAGCTCTCTTTATCTACTTCCTGGTGCCATGTCCCCAGCTGCTTTCTTCTGTCATGTACTTCTGTCATGATGTTCTTCCTCACCTCAGGCCCCAAGGAATGGAGTCAGCCAGCTATGGACTGAGACTTCTGAAATAAGGAGTCCCAAAATACACTTTTCCTCCTCTTATTGTTCTTGTCAGGACTTTTGGTTGCAGCAGCAAAAAAGCTGACTAAAGCGCTGAGGCAGGAGGATTGCAAGTTCAAAGCTGATCTCAGCAACTTAAACCCTAAACAACTTAGCAAGAACCTGTCTCAAAATAAAAAAATAAAGAGGACTGAGGATGTGGCCCAGTGGTTAAGCATTCCTGGGTTCAATCTTGGGAACACAACAACAACAACAATGATTCTTAAACAACAGATGCTAAAGTAGAAAATGGACAAGTTTGCAGTGGCTGGAGGAATGGCCTAGAAGTTAAACAGAGAGGAGAGTCAGGGAAGCTGGTAAAAGGTAATTGTTTGAACTCATTTTACAGGCCGAGATGCGGTGCTCAAGACAACATTTTTGTTCTATAGAACACACTAGGAGAGATCTTATTTATGGCTAAAAAGTTGGCAAAGCCTGGGATCTGGGTAAATGCAGGGCAGCCCTGTGGATTCCGTGAACAGAATGTTCACACCCTAAACATTCAGTCTTCATGGTTCGTTCCTAAAGTCTAATTCCTTGAGTTTCTTTTTCTTTTTCTTTTCGCATCATATTGTCTGCTCTCTTACGGTTTCCTAAGCCCAAACTTTTTGCTTGTTTGTTCATCTGACTCTGTATCATCCTTCTGAGAACTACTCTCAATGTAAAAAACTGCCAAACAGTATGGAAGTAAAGTAATCAAGACTGTGTGGTATTGGCCAAGGGTTAAATTTGTAGATCAATGCAGCAGATCTGATTTCACAGAAACAGATCCACACAAATGTGCTCAGCTGTTTTGGTTTTTTGCTTGAGTTTTGAAATAGCAGGTACTGAACCTGGGACTTGTGCATGCTAGGCAAGTGTTATACCATAGACCTACATGCCACATTTTCCTTTGAGACTGGATCGCACTGAGGTGCTCAGGTTGGCCTTGAATCTTTGAGAATCCTGCCTCAGCCTCCTGAGTTGCTAGAATTATAGGCATGCTCCACCACACCCAGCAGCAAGTGTTTTTATTGTTGTTGTTGTTTTATTGACAAAAATGTACATTCAGTTCAAAGGAGGAAGGGTATTCATTTAAAGAAAATGATGCTAGGGAAATTGGACATCTAGAGTCCAAAAAATGAGCCTCAGAATAAGTCTTCTACCTTGTTCAAAAATTAACTGAATGGATCATGAACTTAAATGACAAGTATGAAACTACACAATTATTAGAAAAAATATAGAAGATAATCTTGGGCTCTGAGGATAGGCAGAGAATTCTTAAAGTTCATACCATGAACATGTCCCATATAAAGAAAATAAAATAAATTACAGTTAAAATTTTTAATGATTGACCTATGAAAAATCCTGCTAAAAGAATAAAAATATAACTAGAGTGAGAGAAAAATGCTTTCAACCTTCATATCCAACAAATGATTAGTATCTAGATTATATAATAAAAATATACTTTTTTTTGGTCATATTGGGGATTGAACCCAGGCATGCACTATGACTGAGTTACACTCTGCAGCCTTTTTAACACTTTTAATTTATTTCAATAAGCTGCCCAGGTTGGCCTCAAATTTGTGATCTTCCTGCCTCAGTCTTCCAAGCCCCTAGGATTACAACCATGTGCCACTAAGCCTGAATATATAATGAACTCTTAAATTTCAGTAGTAGCCAGGTATGGTGGCGCACACCTGTAATCCCAGCAGCTCACAGGGAGGATGTAGGAGGATCACAGGATCAAACCTAGCCTCAGCAACTTAGGCCCTGTCTCAATACTAAAAGCAAAAAGAGATGGGTATATGGCTCAGTGGTTAAGTGCCCCTGGTTTCAGTTCTTGGTACCAAAAATAAATAACTAAATTAAATAAAATTGAGTACTAGTTGGCAACAAGAAAAATAGGTTATCAATAACATGCAACAACCTAAATGAATCTGTGGAGAATTATGCTGAGTGAGAAAAAGGAATCCAAGATTACATAGTATGTTATTTTATTTATTAAATATGCTTGAAATGATCATATTATAGAAATAAAGCTTGAATTAGACATGTGAGAAGGGAAATGAGGTAGGTGTGGGTACAACAGATAAAATGAAGGAGGCTTGTGAGGATGGAAATGTTCTCTATCTTAACTCTGTCCATGTGCAGGGTGTGATATTATACTGCAGCTTTGTAAGACATTATCATTGGGAGAAACTGAGGAAAGCATACATAGAGTCACTTCATAGCAAATTTCTTATAATTGAATTAAATCTACAATGATCTCAACATTTAATTAAAATAACTCTGGATACAATGTGGAATATGGGTTCTAGGAGGGCAAGACTAGAATATAAGCTAAAGGAGTAAAAGGATGTGTGTGGCTTAAGAACAAAAGGAAAGTACCTTACATTTATAGCAAACAATCTGTAACTGCTGCTAATATTTTCTCAGATTTGTTTGTTTTTATTCAAGTTTTCCCACCTAAACAGTAGACATTTTGCAGTTGGTGTGAAAACTTTATGTATCCAACTCTTCGAAAGATCTAATTTTATTTGACATGTACTAATGAGAGCTGTGAATTATACAGGGAGGGAAAGTACAGGAAAGAATCAAGTTTTGATGTGAGTAATCATCTTCCTTTTACCTGTTTGTTTAATATGCATTTTGTGTATTATGCATTTATACTTAATGCTTTCCTTAGGCAAACACAACATTAATGTAGCAGGTTGGAGTAGCATACACATTATTTAATGCAATGTGGACAACTACACCCCACCCACACATCCACCTGCTTACAAGCACATTCTGTTGTAAAAGGAAAAGCGTTTTTATCATGCATCATCAGATTTTGGCTAAAAGCCCTCAAAACCATGTAACCATATATCTAGTGCCTACATATTCCAATTCATTTCATTAGTGTGTAATGAGAGAAGGAATGAGCATCTAGAAATTGCAGCTCTCTCTGAAAGGCATAATTTTCCATTAATTTCAGATGAGAGCTTACTGACTCTCAAGTTAAATACACTGCTGAGTTCTTTCAACCTAAATAAAAATAAGGGTACTATTTCAAAATTTGGGGGATTGATAGAGATGATTTGGATAACTACATAATCTTGGATCAAGTCATACACATTCTAACCTAAAATTAAAAATATATATATCACATCACTTACAATGGAAAAAGCTAAACCTCACTGCTTGTATTTTGTATTGTATTTTCTCCCTCTGCTGGCCAAGTGCTACATCAACAGTGACATAAATAAAAAGATGTTTTTCTCTGTATTGTATAATTAGGCTCTAAAACTGGAAATGTCTATTGAGAGGAAATGTCATAAAATATATATTTTTCTTGCCTTTAATGCCCTCAAGCATTTCCTACACTCGCCCCTAAAAAATAAAAAAATAACATTCTGCCCTCAGGAAAGACTTATATTAGTAATGTCTACCTTGGTGTGATTTTAAGCCAATATGCCCCCTGGAAGAGTCGATTCAATTTCACAAGCATTTATTGAGTCTACATGTGTCAGGGACTCTACTAGTTGCTGGGCTCATAAAAATGAATAAAGTAGTGTCCTTGTCTATCCCTAAGGAACTCACAGTCTAGCAGGGAAGGGAAATCCATAAACAGTTAAAATTCAACATAAATGCTGCAAGAGAGAAATGTATGAAGTGCCAGGGAATTGCAGACCAAGAAATATTTTGTAGTCTGGAAATTCAGGGAGGGCTACCGGAAAACAGACAATTAGAAGCTGAAGCTTAAAGGATTTGACTATTGGTTCCACACTGGGGAGGGTCTTTTGGAATAATCAGACAGTAAAGCTGTGGAAGGGAGAAGTTTCATTTGGAGTAATGATGACTAGGCATATCACATGAAGTGAGAGTTCCTGGATCATATGGCTGGAGCACACACCAGAAAGGTAGGTTTGGACCAGAAATATAAGACCTTAGGGAGATATTCTAGAGTTGAGAATCTGCCTTATAGCAAGTAAAATAGCACAATTATTTTTAAGCAAGGGTATAACATGACCATCTTAGTATATCTATGTTTAGTATACCTTGATTTTGTTAATTGTGAAAGGAATTTATAACATTCAGCAAGAAGGGCAGGGTTTTTTGTGACAGGCTCTTTCTCAAACCTTTGCTAATTATAGCAGGCAGGAAGCTGGGACCCTATATGTACCTAAGGATGAGATCCAGATCCTGGCCGTTTTTCTCTCATTTTATCTACATTCAGTCTTTCATGACTTAGGGAAAGGAATCAAAGTCAATTTGACAGTAGATGAGAAAGATGGAAGGCACAGTTTCTTTACAGTGCTTCCATAAACACCTAATATATAAGTAAATATTAAGAAAATGGAAACTACATCACTTCTCATGTTCGAAAGCACAAAAGATTCAGGTTGGTTGCTGCTAAATCACATAATTTATTTTGAATCACAAGAGCTCAATTGGCTTCTGAAATTGTACCTTTTATTCTATGTTGTGTTGAAAAATTAAATCTGTAACATGCGGATGGAAATGAAGCAAACACCTCACCTACTGGTAAAATAAGGTTCTCTCTGAACGTGAACTCAGTGTCACTGAAAATCCTGGGAGGTGTTTTTTTTTTTTTTTTCTCTCTCTCTCTGCAGAAACAAGACAAAGATACATTTCCAAAAAGAAGATAGTATTTTACTGGCTGCAGATACCTCTTTCTCCTCCTCCCTTCCAGTTCCTTGCCCTGCCTTCCCCTTTCTCCCTCCTTCCATTTTTCCTCTGTTTCATAGTTACTTAGCTGTAATTTTCATAGTTAAATTAGCATTTTTCAGGGAATAAGGCAACCTGTAAGGAAACATTTCCTAAATATATTTTTGGAAAATATTCTGATTTATAGCTGATGAATTGGAAGGAAGGGTTTGCCTCTGTTCACAGAACCAGTTCTGATCTAGAGCAAGTCACTTATTTTTTTTTCAGTCTCAATGATCTCATGTATAAAATAAAAGGTTTGATCTCTGAAGTCTCTTCCAATTCTAAAATCCTCTCATTTGAACCCTGTGCCTCCAGCTCCTCAGGCTGGAGAAGTGTGATGGAACCCCATCAGACAGTCTGACAGCATGTGAGCCCACCTTGAATACGCTTAGACTCAGAACAGCAGCACAAATGAGAACACAGATCATAAGTCCAAGTGTTTAAAAGTTATAATGCAACCTGTTAATTGAAACAGTCCTTGTGAACCTTACAAAAATGGCTTCATAGTGGTAAGATTTTTTAAAAAAGGTAAAGTTACTTTGATACCTAAAAATAGGCATTAAAATACTAACATGTTAAAAGTAGTTGAACTTAACTATTATTGGACATATCTGTATTTTGCTTTTGGTAATAATATTTGAGTAAAAATCAAACTATAAATAATAAATTGGTATATATCTATTTTATTACATTTGTTATTTTTGCTTTCCTTTCAGCAAAAATGACAGACTTTGTTGCAGTAATTAGGATTTTCACATAATTTGTATTCTAATAATACTAATAATATAAAGAATAAGATTAATGTTTATTCAAAGTTAATGACAAATAATTTCAGCAATAAGATATAGTAAAGGAAAAAAAATTTGAAAATTGAAATTAGTTGTCTTGTTTTTTTCTGTGCTACTCAAAAAATTTGTTACTCAAAAAATTATACAAATCATAATTAACATAAATAATTTAAATTATATTGATAGGATTTTTATTTAATTTTTGTGGTAGTTAATGAGCTTTATTAATTTGTTTGTGGTGAGTGTATATACATGTACTGAAATAATTAAATCAAGGAAAGTAACATATCCATTACCTCACATACTTAGCTTACTGTGATGAGAACACTTCAGTTCTAATTTATCAGCATTTTCAATTATATAAGACATTATCATGAACTATAGTCACCATGCTGCACAGTAACCTTCGAGAACTTATCCATTCTTTTTAACCAAAACTACCCTTTAACCAACATTTCCCCATTCCCTCTGGTCCCTAACCCTTGAAAACCACCATTCTACTCTCTGCCTCTGTGCATTTGACTTATTTAGATATGTAAATGAGATCATGCAGTGTGTGTTGTGCCTGGCTGATTTCAACTGGCGTGATGTTTTCCAGATATATCCATATTATTACAAATGGAAGAAATGTCTTTTCATTTAAGGCTGCACTGTAGTCCATTGTGTGAATATGTCATGTTTTCCTTTTCCATTCCTCCATTGATGGACATTGGCTTGATTCCTTATCTTGGCACTTGTGAATAATGCTACAATAGACATGGGAGTGTAGATATCGCTTACACACCCTTGGGATTTTATTTTCCTTGGATATATACTTAGAAGTAGGATTTCTGGATCATATAATACTTCTATGTTTAATTTTTAAAGGAATTTCCATACTCTTTTAAACAATAACTGCTAATTTAAATTCCTGCCAACAGTGTAAAAGGGTTCTCTTTTCATCTAGTCTCATTGACTTTTAAAACACACATAAGATTTATAATATTAGTGTTCAATGTCCACTTAATTAACAATGAAAAAATGACTATTAGCCTTATGATTGTTATTTAAAACCAACATATATACAAATTTACAAGTACTAAATTTTTTTAACATTGAAGATTGGTTCGCAGTCTTCCTTATAGCAGTCGGGAATTGCACTCTGATGCATGAGTCTGAAGAACCGTCAATTGGAATGCTCGAAGGAATGCTCGAAAAAGAAGCAAGATAAAGGGCATTTGGCACTTTTGGGAAATAACATTTCGTTAAGCAAGAACTTATTACATTTGTGCAGTCTGAGAGAAGGCATTTGACAGGTTGATTCATTTGATCTTTTTCTTAAGGTAAGCACTCTGATGCTCCAATGCAGACAGCAGTAGTACAACCTCCAAGCTTTCATGACATTGGGATGCAGTTGCCTTTTTTGTTTTTGCTTTTCCTGAAAGGTGTGGCATAGAGAGGTAAGGATTGGAATTACTTACTGAGTCTTCCTTTCTAGCACAGTCCTCTCCCCTTTATTCCCAGCTGAGTAGGAAACAAATTGGGGCAGAGAAGATCACAGTATAAGGCACAGAGTGCCCTGGAGTGAGGGACTTCTATTAATACAGAGTAACTTTTTAAAATTTACATTTATAAATTATTAAAATATGATGCTGTAATTGAAGCTGTTATGAATTAGAATAGCTTTCAAATGCATTTTTATTTGTTTGAAAATGAGCCATTTTTTAGCTGTAGGTCTTCTTTGAGACTGAGGGGAGTCGAAAAGATCTATAAAAAAGTATCTTCGAAATTAGGTGATTCAGGCCATCAAAAAATTAGTAAAAACTTGGAATAAACGGATGCTGAGAAACTATATATAGAGAAATATGGTTAATCAGAGGAGAAAAAACTCTAAAATTAAGTATAAAACTACATTTGGGGCACAAAAGAACGTTGGTGAAAATATCTATTATATGTGTTAGCCAACGAAGCATGTTATTCTTGTCATGGCAAAAATGGCCACAGTTGGGCTGGAGCAGTGGCTTGGCAGTTACAGCACTGGCCCAGCATGCGCAAGTAGATGAGTTTGAACCCCAGCACCATTACACAACAAAGTCTCGGAGCAACAAAAGCCACGTGCAAAACTAAATAAAATTGATTCTCTCTTTCTCTTTGTCTCTCTCTCACATTGTCCCTCTCTCTTAAAAAAAAATGGTGGCAGTTAGGAGTTAGTTTCTGCTGTTTTGTAGCTAAAGTTTGAGCCAGTGATTGACATTGCCAAAATTGTTAAAACCAAAAAACAAAGGAAGTTAGAACTGGAAGAGACAGAAGATTAAAATCTGGTTTCTTGGGGCTGGAGTGGTGGCTCAGCAGTTACAGAGCTTGCTTGGCATGCACAAGGCCATGGGTTCAAACCCCAGCACCATGTACACAATGAAGTGTCAGAGAAATGAAAACCACATGAAAAACTAAATAAAATTGATTCTCTCTTTCTTGCTCTCTCACTGTCCCTCTCTTGCTTAAAAAATATCTGGTTTCTTTGGTTTATATAGTAAGTATTTCTCTTCTGGTACGTTTGAATTAATTACATTTAAGTTTATTTGATAGAGAAGTACTATTCTTACTAATTTTGCTTCAAATGGTAATTCTCAATGATTCAGAAATAGTTATTCTAATTGCACTTCTATAGTGGTTTAATTTTTCGAAGCTAAATGCCTAAATTCCGAACTTGTGTTATCTCTAGATCTTCTGTATCTGATGAGGGTTGTCTTGTCTTTGTTCTTTGGTTTAAGGTTGACAGTATTTGATGTCTCATGGTAGCAGAAAAATAACTGCTCTGCAGGGGATGTGTGAAAAGCTAGTTAAGAATTACTCCTTAATTGTAATAAATGCAGCAAGGATGTTTACGGGGAAATTGAGAAGTGAAATTTTGATAAAGCTCCGGAGTTGGCTGAGATCTTAGCAGAGGTACCTGATATCCCAAACAATGAAAGAGAAGATAAAGAAGATAAATAGCATGCCAAAATATTATTTTATCAGGAATCCAGTGACAGTTTGATAAACATTGCAGCATTGACATTTTATGAAGCAAAGTTAGTTTAGGTAAAAACTTCAGAAAGATCTCCTTCTATTGTCCTCATGTCTAGGGTGAAGCAGGAACTAAGCATGATTTTTATTCTCAGGTTAGGCATCTCATCACTGGACTAAGGTTTATATGCATGGCTAAAGGGGGAAATGAGGCTGGATCATATAAGATGAAAATACTTGCTTCCAAGCCTCACCAGAGCCCTCATTTTCCTCTTCTTTTAATCTTTGCGTGACATGACTATTTGTCCAACTCTCCGGCTCACCCAGACATGCTGCTATCTGGTCTCCTCTGTTTCCTCACATGTAGTAACCAAACACTTGCTCTGATAGTTGGTAAACAGTGCTTTCTCTCTCTCTCTCTCTCTCTCTCTCTCTCTCTGCCTCTGCCTTAATTCAGGTTCTTTTACTCACTGTTATCAACATTTAATGTGGACTAACTTGTGTTGGGCAGTGGACATGCAAAGATGAATAAACCTCAGACCCTCTACTTTTATAGTACTAAATTCTCCCTCCTGCTTATTTAAGACAAAATGTATGAAATAATGTAAATGAAAAGAGGGAAGCAAGGAAAGTTTATGGGATGAGTGTTGATTTTCCAAAGTTTTTAAAGAAAGTATCCTAATTTAATTAGTCTCATTATCTCTAGAGTCTCATGTCTTTAGATGTTATCCAAAATGTAACTGGGGTGTCTATCCAGATTGCTTTACGGTAACCTAGAATTCTTTAAGAGGTTACTATCATCCAGGGGTCTTGCCAGGCTTCCTTCTCTAGCCTTAGTCCCTTGCCAAGACATTCATACCTTCAAATTTGTCGTGCAACTCTTCTGCTTTAACCATCTGCAGCTGATTCTGTTTCTTGCATTTTCCACACATCAGTGTGTCTTTTGAATGTTCTTTCCTTATCTCTTCTACAGACTTCCATTTTGGTTTATCTTCTCCAGTCCTCCTTTGTCTCTCCCCCCACAATGAGATAGGATGAGTATACATCTCTCTTTTGAGCTGTCTTTGCACATCCTATGTTTTTACAGGTCTCACTTGTTCACTGGGTACATATCGTTTTCATTTTTAAAAAGCTTCCAGAACTTTGGACAAACACTTGGGACACAACAGACCCTTGTATCATACAAATACACAACTCTAATATGCAAATTAATGAATAAAGTTTAGGACATGTTTTAAGGTATCATATTTTTACTTCTGATTTAAAATGCATAATTCTTTACACTTAATATTTTGTTGGAAAGCTATATATGTCTAATATTATTTGTTAATAATGTTTACCAGTTTAGCTATAATTTCTTGTCTAATATTTTGTGTCATCCATTAACTTGACAAGTATATACAACTTAATGAACTAAAATTAAAATATAATAATAAATTTAGCATGAGATGGAGATATTAAGACATTAATGCAGTCTTTTTCTGAGCTACATATTTCAGAAATTAACATAGGAAATGTAAGAATGCCAAAAATAATTCTCTGTGCTAGAAGAAATCTAAAGTAAATAAGAAACTGCCTCGATGAGGAGGCCAGGGCTAATGCCGACCTTGACTGACAACATTGAACTCTTCACAAGGTGAAGGGGAGTTGAATTTTCCCCCAACCAGCATGACTGGGTATCTGACAAAAGTCAAAATCCCATCCTTTAAAGTCAAGTTATCTCTATTTGCAGACGACATGATTTTATACCTAGAAGACCCAATAACATCGGCCAGAAAACTCCTAGAGCTCATAGGTGATTTTAGCAAAGTAGCTGGCTACAAGATCAACTCCAGCAAATTGCTAGCATTTCTTTACACCAACAAATCCTCAGAAGAAGAAATCAGAAAATCTCTCCCATTCACCATCACTTCCAAAAGAATGAAATACTTGGGCATTAGCCTTACAAAGGATATTAAAGACCTATTCAAAGAAAATTATCAAACACTAAAAAAAGAAATTACAGAAGACCTAAGCAGATGGGAAAACATTCCATGCTCATGGTTAGGCAGAATCAATATAATAAAGATGGCTATTCTACCCAAAGCCCTTTACAGATTCAATGCAATCCCCATCAAGATACCTATGGCATTTTTCAGAGATATAGATAAAGCAATTCTCAAGTTCATATGGAACAATAGGAGACCCAGACTAGCCAAAACACTACTCTATAGAAAGGAAGAAATAGGGGGCATCTCAATCCCTGACCTGAAATTATATTACAGAGCTGTAGTAGCAAAAACAGCATGGTATTGGTATCAAAACAGAACCAAAGACCAGTGGAACCAAATAGAAGATCCTGAGACAAACCCTCATATCCTTAACTATTTGGTATTTGATAAAGGGGGAAAAGTATAGTGTG
>PVKS010009097.1:0-65403 GCA_004027875.1 Aplodontia rufa | reverse complement strand
TAGGTCAGTGCTAGAATGCACCTGGTTTCAATCTCTAGTATCAAAAATAAATACAAAAATAAGAAAATAAATAAAATAAAGGCTTACTATTCAAGCAGCATCAAGTAGAAGTTAGAAACTAATATTATGACAATATCAGCAATAAAAAAGAAAGATGCTGAAAGATGCCAAAATGATCTCAAAGAATGACATTTGCAATTTGCTGCAGTTGAGCAAAATCAGAAGTCTGCTTTCCTGTTATGTAAAAGAATTTGAATTATAAACAATAAAGTGAGCAAAATTTAAAAACACTTTCAGCCAATTCATTATGAATTTAATAAGGGATTTACTCTAAGAGTCATAAAATAATTGGTGAGATTAGCTTCTTGAAGTCTGAATTAAGCAACCAATAAAATTTGAAATGGTCTTTGTTTGTAACTCTATATATCGTTTGGACATTTCAAAAGGAAATAATTTTAGAGCATAAAAAATAACAAACATTATTTCAGCTACTGAAATTTTATTGGAAAATTCTGAGAAAAAGATTTTAAAAGAGAAAGATCTTCAGTTAAGGTATCAAACTATTGAACATAAGATCCAGTATTTTCCCAGAGATGGTGGTGCCTGCCTATAACTCCAGCAACTTGGGAAGCTAAGGCAGGAGGACTGAAACTTTGAGATCAGTCTCAGCAATTTAGCAAAACCCTGTGTTAAAATAAAAAGGGCTAGGTATGTAGCTTAATGGTATAGTGCCCCTGAGTTCTACCCAGTACTGCAAAAAAATTAAAAAACAAAATAAAAATCCGATATTTTTCTAAAAATTGCAAAATCTGTGGCTAGAGAGGTGGCTGGGCAGTTACATGCCCAGCATGCACGAGTATGTGAGTCTAAACCCCAGCATCATGTACACAATGAAGTCTCAAATTCTCGGAGCAAAGAAAGCCACATGAAAAACTAAATAAAAATTGTTTCTCTCTCTCTCTCTCTCTCTCTTTCTCTCACTGTCCCTCTCTCTTTAAAAGAAAAGAATTTGCAAAATCTAACTCTAATTTTTAGCAATCACAAGTAGTTTTCTTTGGATTAAGTTGAATTGTATGTCACTACCTAATACTTTGATTAACTTTTGCCTCAAAGGACTTCCAAAATTACCAAGAAATGTTAATTCCTGGTGTAAAAAAAAAAAATTCAGACTTATGTCATAGATATTCTTAATCTTTTAAAATCATAATAGAATGGTAGATAAATGTGGGAAAAAAATAGATCCTAT
This sequence comes from Aplodontia rufa, assembly GCA_004027875.1. Classification (NCBI taxonomy): domain Eukaryota; kingdom Metazoa; phylum Chordata; class Mammalia; order Rodentia; family Aplodontiidae; genus Aplodontia; species Aplodontia rufa. Next base: position 64,157 of record PVKS010009097.1, on the reverse strand, counting down.
TTTAACAGTGCTTTAAATGTATTAGGTTAAAAAATATGGATTTTAAAACAAAGAAACTAATGTTTTCCCCCCATGGCTTTATATCAATGTATATTACATATTGACAATATCTGTAATCAGTTTTCTGAGACAGACTCAATGCAGAAGTGTCATAAAGTTTTTTAAATCATCTGCTTGTGGAACTGTTTAAAAGAAATAAAAATAATTTAGTGATCTTGTTTTTTTTTCCCAAAAATTAACTGAATTGCAGAAAAAAAGATTGTATTATAATGTTAACTCTAATATTTTCTTGAAACAAAAGGAATGGTTCTCAAATATTCAATAATCAATGGCAATATGATTCATGCCACAAAAAACTTGAGTGGCAATTTGTGCTTTCTCACAGAGATGACACTGCATGTAAATGAGATAAATTTGGCATTCTGAAGAAAGTAGAAACTTGTTTGTGATTTAGCAATATAATATGAGAATTCATGTTGAAATAGAAACCTTTCATTGCACAACTCAATAATAATGATTTTGCAATTTTTCCAATGTGAATAAATATATTGAACATTTTAATTGTAATCAACAGTTCTATACAATTTGCTTCCAAAATTAAAATAAAAGTCAAATAATGCTTTGTTGATTGTGATAAACTTGAAGATGTTTTTCAATTTCTGCAATACCACTGTAATTTGATGGCAAAAGTACCAAGTTAACACAGATTTAGTGAATTCACTTAATTTGTATACAGTTTTGAAGTTATGTTGAATACATTCTTCTAAAAAGATAAACCAATCATGTCAAATGGATGCAACCGTTAGAAGGAAATTACTTTTTGGTATTTACTTTAATTATTGGAAAACTTTTCAGTATAACTACAGTTATGTGGGTATATGAATCTACATTTTCAACTGCAGATTTTATAAAATATAAATATAGATGAAGCATTTCTGATGAAAATTTAGCATTCATATTGAGATAGACTAAGTATAAACCACACTCCAGATTTTGGAGACTTTGTAGGAAAACAAAACAAAATTAATATTTTACAAATAATTTTATATTAGTTATGAATTGAAATATTTTAGATATACTGGGCTAAATAAAATATATGTTACATTTCATTAAATAGTTACCCATCTATGCTGATGTAAAAAAAAAAAGATGCTTTTCAAAATAATACATAAACAGCAGAGAATGGATGAAATCTCCCATGCAGAGTTCCAAATGATCTATGTCCCCTACTCCCAGCCTCAAGTACATAGAGCATAACTTCCTAACCCTTAAGTTTTCCTTCCAAGGAGAACACCATGGGATGGGGCAGTAACTTCATGATGGAGAGATCTGGCAAACACTACCTCACTAGATAATCAAGGTTAACATCATCTAAATATCATCTAAATCAGATGGGCTGAGACCCAAGGTCCAGTTCACCCTGAGGTAAATTACTCTCTAGCTGTGAAACTGTGAAGTCACATTTTATGTGCTTCCAAAATACCAGGGTGGGACAGGAATAAGATAGGCATTCCCATTATAAAAGCGAGAAACAGAAAAGGGATAACAGGAGGTCCCAAATAAGTCTAAAACTCACCCAGGCAAACAATGTAACTCTCAAGTCTTAGAAATCACCAGCTGTAGAAATAGAGATGTAGCTCATGGTATAGTGTTTGCCTAGCTTGTGCAAGGTCCTGGGTTCAATCCCCAGTAATACAAAATTATTTTAAAATTAAAAATCTTTGACTTGATATTCCAACTTCCAGATACTTTGGGGGTTCCCCAGCAGTCCTACCTCCACAGCTTTGCCGAGCAGGCTACACCATAGCTCTCACCGGTTGTAGCTGGGTGTGTTTGGCTTTCACAGGCTGGAATCGCACATTTTTCCTCTACTGTTCTGGGTTCTCAGCATTGGCCCCACACCAGGGCCTCTACTAGGCATTGCCCTAGCAGGAGTGCTCCCTGCAGTGGGTAAGCCCCTACAGTGGCCCTTTGCCTGGATCATGTGCCCAAAGTTGCAGGCACCTCCATCCTTTAAAATATACCTGGAGGTAGCCATTTCCCTGTGACTTATGCCCTCTGCATGCCTGTGGCACCACCTGGATCCTGCCAAGATTTAACACTCTGTACCCACTGAAGGAATGGCCACCATGCCTGCACTGTACCTGAGCCCACTGGAACCACACTTGGGGTGGCCAGTGAGCACTGAGTCAGATAGGGGCACAGAGCCTTGAGGTGGTGTCAGGCAGCCAGCATCAAGTTCGTGCAGAAACCCTAGACCCCTTCTTTGAAATCATTCTTCCCCTTGAACTATAGTCTTTTGGTGGGAGGGCCAGCACCTGCTAGCTGCAGAATAATACATTCAAGTTTGTTCTTCATCTTGATGAGCACCCCATGACCAATCCATGCTAATCCCCTTTTCAAACAGATTGGCCACTCCCCTGTGTTCTCTCCTGAACATGTTTTCTCTTTCTTTCAATATAAGCAGGCTGCGAATTTTCCAAGTCTTTCAATTCTGCTTCTCTTTTGTTTAAAAGTTTCATCTTGAGGGGCTGGAGCGGTGGCTCAGCGGGTTCGGCGCTTGCCTGGCAAGCACGAGGACCCAGGTTCAAACCCCAGCACCACATACACAACTAAGTGTTGGAGCAACTAAGGCCATGTGAAAAACTAAATAAAGTTGTTCCTCTCTTTCTCTGTCTCTCTCACTATCCCTCTCTCTTTAAAAAAAAAAAAAAAAGTTTCATCTTGAAATCATCCATTCTTCTCACATTTTGACATAAACATTCAAGACAAGTCAAGCTGCATGTGCAGCTCTTTGCTGAAAAATTCACCCAAAAATCTTATTTCATTTCTCAGAAGTAATGCTTTCAACAAAATACATGGACATAAACACAACACAACCAAATTCTTGGTTACTTGATAACAAGGCTTACCTTTCCCCAGTTTCCAAGAACACATTCTTCATTTCCATCTGAGATCTCATCAGAATGATCTTTGCCATCCACCAACATTCTGTTTATAGCCGCTCAGATATTCTTGAAGAAGCTTGAAGCTTTCCCTATATCTTTGCTCTTCTTTTGAGTCCTCACTTGAATTGGCTTTAGTGAGTTCAAAACAATGTAGATTTTTTTCTAGTATGCACCTCAAAATTTTTTCAGGCTCTAGCCACTACCAATTCTAATGCACAGCTGCTTTTTAGGTACTTGTTACAGCAGCACTCCTCTCCTAGCACCAATTTCCATCTTTGTCTATTTGGGGCACTATAACAAAATATCCTAAGCTGATTAGCTTATAAACAATATAAATTTATTTCTCACATTCTCAAAAAGTCCTATCTGCTAATACCATGCCCTTGGGAACGTAGGGAGAAGGGACCATATCAAGGACTTTCTCCAAAATACCTGACTGCTATCTACCAACTATCAAGGTCATTAAAACAAGGAATAGTCATAAGTCAAACTCATAAGCCATAGTCAAAAGAAACTAAAAAAGACAAGATGTATATGTTAGATGAGATTCTGGAAAAGAAAAGGGACATTAGGCAAAGCAAAGAAAATATAATAAAGTATGGATATCAGTTAATGATATCAGCATTGGTTCATTAGTTATTGTTGGTTTATTAGTCTTGACAAACATACCATACTAACAGAAGATGTTAACACTGAGGGAATTGAGTGTGAGGTATATGGGAAATCTCAAATTTTTTTGCAACTTTTCTATATATCTAAAATTATTCTAAAATAAAAATGTTATTGCAAAAAAATAATTTCATCTGCTTCTTACTTTTAATGTGGCTACTACTATAAATCTTTCAGCTACACATATGGTTTACATCATGACTCCATTCTCCAGCATTTGCTTTAGAGAACAGAGTTGTTGTGGTGCAAATGGCAGTGAACCTATTATCTGAAAACCTCAAGTTTTCAGCGTGCCTTTACCAATTGCCACACATATCACACGCCCTCCTACCGCAAGATCTTCATATGTAGGAAGAAAGAGTTGTCACAAGGGTTGTGTAAATGGTTTAGTTGAAGGAAGCAAATGCTGTGTGCTGTGTTCTTGCTGTTGTAAAAGAAGGCAAATAATTGAAATGCGATTCCAGAAGCCCTTGAGAATCACATGATCAAGAATGACTTAGTTTCAGACAACACCACCTGGCCTGTGTCTCCAAAGATGGAGAGGGCAGGTTGTTTTTTTTGTTGTTGTTGTTGTTTTTATGTTTTTTAAACTTTTTTTTTTTTAAGAAAGAAGGACAGTGAGAGAGAGACAAAGAGACTCAATTTCAATTGAGTTTTTCACATGGCTTTCGTTGCTCTGACACTTAGTTGTGTACATGGGTGCTGAGGTTTGAACCCATGTACCTGCGCATGTTGGGCAAGCTCTGTAACCTCCGAGCCACGGCTCCAGCCCCGAGTGGAAAGTTTTATACACGCTTACAAAACCCCTTTACTCCCATATGCTTATCTCCAGTATCAATGTCAAGTATGTGCTGCAGACTTGTGTTTTCCTCGCATTTGGTCATGTCTTTCTGTCAATCACCACTCTCGTTTTCTCCTGTATGTCCTATCTTTTTTTAAATTGGCAAAATTTCTCCGCTGTATCTTTGTGTCACATGTATAAATTATTTTTGTTCAGAGCTTAAGTAAGTATAATTTTAATATATAAGAATAAAAAGGCTTAATCATCTACACTACATAATCTAATCACACAACACTTACATTTGTTCAGATTAGCTAATACTAGTAAGAAATATGGCCCTGATTTTCTTTCCAGCAGGAAATGGACAATTAATTCTCTTTCCAGAAGAATGCTTCAGTGAGCACAGTCCCTTCTGAAGTACTTGATTTGAAGTCATCTGTAAGATTTATGTTTTCTATCAAAGTTAAACCTGTAATATGACATAGGCATATTTACTGTAACTAGAGTTTCACATGTAAAAGGAAGCCACCTTAAGTCAGGAAACCATGTGATCAGAAAAAAGCCATTATTAAATTCCTTAACAGGTAACCCATTACACCTGTAGCCCTTTCCCGTACCCACCCCAATTTTATATTAGCCAATCAGGCACATTGTACCCCTTAGCATCTCCAATCAGAGTGAAGGGCAGCACTGCCTCAGGTCAGAGATAAGAACAGGGGGATAACCCTCTCAGTTGTGCTTGCTCCCTGGATCCCCTTTGAGAGCACACCCTTCTGCTGAAGTGTCTTGCAACCCACTTCCAATCACATGTTTGATTCATTGAGCATTTTCAATCAATTTTATTTAGTTTTTCATCTGGCCTTTGTTTCAGGACATTTAGTTGTGTATGTGGTGCTGAGGTTTGAACCCAGGTCCTCACACATGCCAGGCAAGCACTAAAACTGCTGAGCCCCAGCTCGAGCCTCTCATTGCAGCATCTTGATATTTCTAACACATCCTTCTTTATCTACCCACTGGTTCTTTCATTCCACAAATGTTGTTTGAGTACATGCCAAGTGTCAGGCACTCATGAGGCGTCCTCAGCTTGTGCCTGCCTTTCTCAGGTTTGTCTGTCATATTTTCCAGGTAAGGTGTAAATCACTCAAAGACCCAATCTGTCCTTCTTCTGTCTTCTGCAATCATGTCACAAGCGGAACCCTTCTTCCCACGCCATTCGCTATCTCACTCCACTGTCATTACCAACATTGTCTCATGGATTTTCCTGCTACAAGAGGGAGAGTGGTGTGTTTTAGACTGAGGTTCAAAGAAGAGGAGTAAAGACCACTTAGTGCGTTTTTCTAAATAGGAAGCCTCAGTGACCCCCACCTCTTACCCCCTGACAGTGTACTACAAGTTTGTTTAAAAAAAGGGGGGGGGACAGTGAGAGAGAGAGAGAAACTCAGTGACCCCCAGTGACAGTGAGGGACAGAGAGAGAGAAGAAAGAGAGAAGCAAATTTTTTATTTGGTTTCTCATGTGACTTTCGTGCCTCGGACACTTCGCTGCGTACCTGATTCTGGGTTTGAACTTGCGTCCTCGTGCATGTCCAGCGATCTCTGTAAGCACTGAGCCACCACTCCATCCCCAGTATTACCTTTGTTGTTGTGCTTTTCTTACCTTGAAATCCAGTTTTTAGTCATTGTGATAAAGCTCTGGTTTAATCAGAGTCCTTTTTTTTATTTCAATGAATCTCAAATTCTCCTAAATATCATCCAAGCTGAATTAACAAGTCTTGGAAAGAGTCACATGCTCCATTTCTCATAGGAAATGAGGCTTTGGGGGGTGGCTTGGGGGATTCAGCATTCCTGCATCCAACACGTTCCATGGTTTTATAGCAGTGCAAGGGAGAGCCAATGAGCAAGTTGAAGGTGCTGATGAACAAACTTGATCTAGTAGTTGATTTGACTTTGACACAAACCAGATCTCAGGCACTGAAAGCTATTTAACTTAATTACTCTCCTAGTAAGAAGCAAAATGGGGAAACTGAGTGCTATAATCAGCCCCAGTCTCCTGGACCGATCTGGTTGTTAAAGCTGCGAAGGCAATCAGTTGCAGAGGTGGGGAGGGAGTGTTGCTTGATTTCCTTCCTGCTACATAGTTATTATTCTGAGGAATGCATTTAATTATAGAGAGAACTTGGTTATTTGCTTTCTAGTAGCTGCCTCTTTTTTGGTTATTCCTACCAGCGCGTTTCCTTTGCTGAAAAACAAAGGCGTGTTTACAACTCTACCCATCTTTTGGCTTCCATTTCAGAGCTTTCTCCCACACCAGAGGAAAGCAAGGTAATGTGATGCAAATAGCCCCACAGTAGGCCACCTTTGCCAACTAGGAACCTATTTTCAACTGCATGCAAACTAGAACTCTCCAAAGACCTGTGAACTGTAAATAACTTGGGCTGTGGAAGAGGTCAGCTTGGTTTAATTTAGAGCTTCACAGAGCTTTTCTATAGAAATTCAAACGCTGGTGAAAAACCCCTCTGGGGGCTGTAAAAAAATTCCAGGGCCAGCACCTCTATTTACTCTTTAGACTCCTGCCTGTCTGGTGGAGGTCTGCTCTTAAAAGCTAATCAGTTCCTCCACCATTGGTTGTCGCCGGGAGAGCAGAGCTGCCTCTGTCTCCTCAACACAACCCCTCAATTGAGCTGCCTGAGCACATGGCCCACTGAGGGGAGAGGTGGAGGAAGCTTTTGCAGGAAAGGCACCGCCAAGGTTAATGCCGAGGCCAGGAAGAGTCTGGGGACAAGCACTGGTGGCTAAGCCAATCTTGTCAGCCTTCCAACACAGCCCACCCCCACAGTAGGGACTCAGAGTGCTGCCCTAGTAACACAGCTGGAGTCTCCCAAGGAATTCATTTTCCTAGAAAATATACCCTCAATTTCACAGTGGCCAGAAAAGACAAAAATAATACTGAGCCTCTTTGCTCTGTTAGCCTGTTACTCTCTGTCCCTCCTTCACAAGTACCTGATGGGGAAACCCAGGATCCCAAAGAATCACAGGAAAAAAACTGTTCCTCAGGATGAGATTTTGAGACCACAAAGGTTCTTAGGATGCTTTGTATCCTGATAAATTCTCTGTAGACACATTAGCCTCTGTCAAGCTGTGGAAGGGATTTAAAGTTTTGAACTCTCACTTTAGAACAGGCCCAGAAAGTGACTGAAATTGTGGCAAAAAGATTAGAGTTAACTCTTAGGAGGAACTTTCTTTCTGGAAAGAAAGTGAGGCATAGAATATGAAATAATATGTTAACATGTCTTGCTCCGAGGGTGTTTAAGATACATCTGAGATTTTTATTTTTTCTCCTGAAGTTATAGGAACATTTCTGCTTTGAACCAGATGATTCCCCAAAAGTGGCAAATTTCACTAGATTTATTGGTAAAGACAGCTGCCTACTCTGGCAAGGAGAATGAGAAATAGCCCAGCATACACCATAAAGCAAGTTAATACCCCATTATGATCACAACCTAGAACTGCTCCCCTATGAAGAAAAGTTAAACTCTTTGGTGCAGATGGTTTAATTCTACAATCTTCCTTCATCGATTTATCCTGCAAGGAGGTACCCTGACAGGTTTCTGAGATCACTGCTGATCCAGCCAAGGAGGGCAATTGGTCCTATAGAGCAGCCGCATCTTCTTGATGAGCATGTGTGCGGTGCTGGCTTCAATGGTGGACACCTGAGCCAGGTGGTAGGCTATCAGAGACCTTCAGGAGCATGTCTTCCTCAGATGTCTGTGCTCCCCAACCTGAGTACCATATACCAACAGCATCTAAGTTACTAAAAGTTTCTTCTCTGGATCAGTCTTTAAGACATTGTGTCTACGGTGATGCAAACATATTACCTGGAAAGGGAACTGTTTAATCTTTTGGTGCCAGTCTGTTAGTACCGATTCTCATGATCCTGGGGAGGGACTATTTACCCTAAAGAGTTATTTGGCTACCTGGCAGAAATCAGAGCCCTAAGAGCACTAAAGGGAAGGGATGTCTAGGTAAATGTGCCTGTGCATGTGTGTGATAGTGGAGGATGGAAGGGGCAGAGGGAAAGAGAATGAGGTGTGAAGAGTGTAAGATTTGTGCTTTCCTTCCTAGCCAAGTTAAAACTGTAATACAACATGGGCATATTTACTGTAACTTAAGGTTGAAACCATCTTAAGTCAGGGAAACATGTGGCCAGAAGGAAGCCATTTTTAAATTCCCTAGCAGGTAACCCATTACTCCCATATCCCTTTCTCACACCCACCCCAATTTTATATTAGCCAATCACAGAGATTGTCCCTCTGAGGTCCTCCAATCAGAGTGAAGGGCAGCACTGCATCAGGTTAGAGACATCAGCAGGAGGCATCTGCCCAGGGGCACTTGCTGAGTAGATTCTGTAGCATGCCCTTCTGCAAGGGTAAAGTTTGCCTTGCCCATCCATTTCCAAGCGTGTTTTTTATTTTCTTATGGCACCTTAGTTGTCTAATTTTTTTTTCTAACAAGAGGAAGAGGAAAAGAACAGAAATACTTATTGAGGAGCATGAAGGCAGGGCAAACTGAATGGTTTCAGGGAGCCCCTCTGAATACAACCAGTCCCACTGTGCTTTTGTCTGGAGCAGTCTCATCTGGTGGCACCCATTCTTCCGTGTACTTACTTTGTCTTTGCACTAGGAAATGGGGACCTAGAAGCTGAGGTGCACAAAGGCAAATCTGGACTGGCAACAAGAATCACTAGAGTGGTCTATGTAGCCCGGCAGATTAGGGAGGCAGACTCAAATGTTTCTTAAGGATCACAGAAATCTGTCACCAGTGTGACTGATGAAGGAAGCTCTGAAAAGCAGCTGTTGTGTTGCTATGCTAAGCACAGCCCTGCACATATGTTGCCTGAGCCTCCCACACAAAAATGAGTACACTCACAGGAATGCACACATATGCATGTGTATATTTACAGTGATGCGTTAAGGAAGGACAGCCATATGTCATCAGTTGGCTCTTTTTTTAAAAAAAGAATAGAGAACAAAGGAATATGTACAGTCCAAAAAAGTTGAGATGTAAACTGCTGCTACAAATACCTAAATTCACTGTGTGTATCTGTACACACACACACACACACACACATATATACATATATAATTATTTTCTCCCAGTAAATTTATTTTATTTTTTTGTTGGTTTCATAGTCTCTGTATTTGATTTTCCCAAATGGCAAATTTGGCAGGTGCCAATATTTGAGCAAAATTTGCTTTGGTCTCACTGAATTGGCACTGCACCGTCCATATGAGCATTTAAGCAAAGACTGGGAAACCAGAAACTTCACTGCCTGGCTCATTTGCCTTGCAGACTGTTGGGTATTGTTAGCCACAATATGAGCTTGTAGATCCTGTCCACCCTAAGCAGGTGAGTCATTATAACTCAGCAATTAGCTGCATGCCTGAATGACATGACTCCCTTGGGGACCCAAATGGTTGGGAGCCAGATCCTCATGCCTGCATTTCATCCATGAGTCTGCCTTGGCTCTCAAGCCTAACCCATTCAGAGCTTGACATAAACCAGGTTCTTTCCTAAATGTCATTTATTATGAAATGAGCACCCCAATTCTTTACTTTCACTTTAGTTTGATATCCTGTGCTCCTTTCCACTGACCTTGCCCTTCCCCACTCCCACCCACTTGTGCTGTTACAGCTTACATTTTTTTGCCCTGCTGGTCTCCAAGTATGTTCCTCTGTGCTTTTATCATCTCCTCCCTTTACACTGATGTGACACTGCAGAATTCTTAAGCATCCCAAGTAATACTCAACCTTACCCAATCTCTGTTACTCTGTAAGTGAACAGAAAATAGACGGAGGAGGAAAGTAAATTCAGATTATTTGGAAATGTAAAGAAAATAAGGTAGTACTGAGGGAGGCAGCATTAGGTAGAACAGAGTAGAGGAAACCAAAGAAGAAAGGAATGAAGGAAAGCAGGGATGAAAACTCAGCTAAACTATCTAAAAGTTTGGATCAAGAAGGATTATGTAGAAGGGAAAAGGGAAATGGACCAAACCTTGGCTTGAGCAATAAATCACTTGGATCTTTGTAACTCTAGGAAGGCACCATTTACTCAAAAAACTGAAAGGAATGAAAGAAGGAAAGAGGGAAGAAAGGGAGGAAGGAAGGAAGGAGGGAGGGAGGGAGGGGAGAGAGAAAGAAAGAGAAAGAGTGTGAGAGTGTGGAAATGAAAGCATTACCAGAGAAAATCTTGAGACAAAATGCCAAGGGGAAAAAAAAAAAGAAAAGAAAAGAAAAAAAAAAAAAAAACGAGGCAGGGGGATTAAAAGGTCTGAAGGCCATGAATGAGAAAATCCAAAATGAGAAAATGTTTGGATAAGTTTCAGAGAAGCAATGGTCATACACACTTCCACGGGGTGCAGTCCCTCTGCAACAAACCCTTTGCAGTTCATCCATCACTCATTAACAGTGCACAGAATGAGTCTTAAGGGAGATAGATGACCTTTTGTTTTTTTCATGAATAATGTTAGTGATGATGTCCTTCATCTTCATGGAACTGCTCAGGGCCTGAAATAATTCCCAACCTTTCTACCCTTAACACAGAATGAAGTGCAAGTCCCTATGGCAGGAGCGCTGGGAATGTGAAGCATCGTTTACTATTTAATTTTACTCACACACAGTCCTTCTGAGCCAGTGTCTACTGTTTAATCTCTTCAGTGAGTCAGCATGTTGCTAAATTCTTATTCTAATCCTTAGTACAGCTGTGGCATAGACATAAAAATACAACTCCTTAACAGTAACCTATAGAGGAGTCCATTCTCCAACTGAGAAATAGCTGGAGTCTGAATATTTTTCTCTCTACAGTATCAGAGGATCGTCTGATAGAATGAAACATCAGTTACTAAATAAGACTCTAGGAACTTGATAATAAATAAATGGAATTTGAAAAGTGATGAAAGGGCATAACTTAGATGATTATGAAGCTCTGGGCTATATAGTGCTACATAGATACTAAATATTAATACTGTAATGGAATTTAAAGTTAATTTCAAGTTCAAATCTCCTGGAATTGATTCAGGCTATATTCAGTATTCCTTGTCTGATTAATTTTTACTGAAGTTACTTTCTCTTCTTAATCTAGGCAAAAGAAAAAGAGTTAGCAAAGGTTTTGGTTGTAGTTGGTAATTTTTGAAACTAAGTGGGAAAAGTACAATTTGAAACTTCAAATGCTTCCTATAATTACTCTATGTCATTTTTTTATAGATATATTTTCCTTCCACATTATTTGAGTGCTTTTCTTAGTTTAGCAGCTTAAGAACATTGGCACTTCGGAGTTATGCTGGCTGACAAGATTCCATCCATAAACAAAGCACATTTTTACATAAAAGTTTTAGAAAACAGAGACTGTTAACCAACTTTTACCACCTCATTTCCCAATAATTTCTCAGTGCTTAGATAGAACAAAATGATGACGCTATATTAAAAAAAAAAACATGAGAAATAAAAGGAAAGAATGGAAGAAACAGGAAGGGAAGGAATGAGGGAGGGAGAAAAAGAAAAATTAGTTCTGGGATTTCAATGAAGCTGAATTATGATCCACTCATCCTTTCTATCATGGATTCCACTTCAAAGTAGTTTCTGCTCAAAATAACTGAAGTGTATACACAGTGGGTTTTCAAGGCCATGAATGAAGCTGTGCAGCTGTCCTTGCGTGGAGACAATCACCCACATCTTTCACCCATCACAGGCCTTTTTTGGAAACATATCTCTTTCATGAGGGTAAATGAGGAGATGGGAAGGAACAGGACAGATTAGAGCAACAATAGTAAGAAAGGAAGAGCCCCATTGTTGTTAGCCGTAAAGAACTTAATGCAGAAAGACCAAACTAGTTGTCTCCATTCTCCACAGATATAACCCAGGGTCTGAATTCTACCAAGAAGTTCTTCTACATCTTAAACATTTCTCAGACTTTTTTTTTCTTCAATAATTCCATTTGAACCCAAGGTGCTCTTCATTGAGCTACATACCTAGCTCTTTTTTTCATTCTGAAACATAGTCTCACTAAATTGCCCAGGCTGGCCTTGAACTTTCAATCCTCCTGCCTCAACCTCCCAAGAAGGTAGGATAGTACGTGTGTGCAACTATACAGGCTAAAGATTTCTTAATGTGCCTCTCCCTTTCTAAAAACAGACTTTTGAGACATAATTGACATGCAAATATATACATTTTAAGTGTACAACTTGATACATTGACGTATGTACATATCCATGAAACCTATCAAAATAATGAACCTGATATCACAGATGACATCACAATAAGTTTCCTTCTCCCCTTTAAAATCATTCCCTCTCAAAAGCAATTTGGATTTACCTAATAACATTATCAATTTTGTATTGACTATTCTATATACTTTTCGTTTCCATACAGTGGAAATCAGTGTGCCAGTTTCTACAAAGAACCCTGTTCCGTTTGATTAGTATTGCCTTGAATCAATAGATCAATCTTAGGAAATTGACAACTTAACAATATTGATTCTTCTATTTCATTAACATGGTATATCTCTCCATTTACATGAGTCTATAATTTTTCTCAGCAGTAGTTGGTAGTTTGTTGGGTAAAGGTCTTGTACATCGTTAATCAAATTTAACCCTGTTTTGTGTAGTGATGTTATTGTAAATGGTATTTTTCTTTTCAATTTCTGGGTAGTCACTCTGGTATATAGGAGTACAATGGATTTGGCAATCCTGCTGAACTCATTTGCTCCAGTAAATTCCCTGAGATTGTCCTGTCTAACAACAAAGACAGTTCTATTCTTTCTTTCACATTTAGATTCTGTTTTCTTTTTCTGGTGCAATTGGTCATTCTTGTCTCATTAGTTATCTCAGAAATAAATCATTCAGTCTTTTTTTTTTTGAGGACATATTTAATTTAGGACACACTTTTTAGTCAATAGTATCCATTGTTTATCTGAAATTCAAATTTAACTGGGTGTCTTGTATTTTATCTATCAAACCTATTACAAACTCTAAAAATACTTACTATTAGGTGCAGCTGTGCCACAGAGCACATTTCCTCAAATGTCTTTTTTTAATCGGCTCTGTTCTTTTAGGTATATGTGATGTAACAGTATACAATGGCATAATTATAAAAGGATGGAGTTTAACTTATTCTAATTTAGTCTCCAGGTTTACCCCTTACCCTCCCCACTCCACCCACCCTATTTTTTCTTGCATATGTGATAATAGGATATACATTGATATACTTATAAAAGCTTAGAGTATACCTTGTTTTAAGTCAATTCCAGTATTTCCCCTTCTCCTCCTCTCATCCCCATACTTGTTAGGTATACTTGACAATAGGATGGATATTGACTTTTTAAAAATTTTTAATGGTGCAGTATAGTTGTACATAGTGATGGGATTTGTTGTCACATATTCTTACATGCACACAACACAATAATGTAATTTGGCCAACATCCCCCCATGGTACTCCCCCACTACCCTCCTCCCATCCCATGGTCCCTTGCCTCTTTTTCTGGGGTGTATATTTATTTATTCGAATATACTCAAGTATACTGACATAATTCTTATACCTATGAAAACATATTTTTTAATATACATGGCAATAGTAAATACACTGACATATTTATAAAAACTTGGAGTGCACCTTGTTTTAACTCAGTTCTAGCACTTCCTCTTCCACTCCCTTCTTCCCATCCTGCGTTCTTTTTAGATACACTTGACAATAGGATAAATGTTAACATTTTTATAAAAGCATGTAGTATAATTTACTCTAATTCAGCCCCAAGTAACCCAACCCACTTTGTTTTCCTTCTACTGGTATTTCTGTTATTTACTAAACAGTTTTTCTTTTTTTTTAGTGACTCATTGATGAGATTCACTATATGTTCATATGTGAACTTGAGCAAATGAAATCTGATTCCTTCCGTTAACTTTCCCTATTTCATTCCTCCTTCCTCCATTTCCTTCCCCTTTGACTATTCCTCTGGTCTTTTCCTTATTTGGGTTAGCTTCCACATGTCAGAAAGAACATTTGACCTTTGGTTTTTTGAGACTGGCTATTTCACTTAGCATGACATCCTCCAGTTCCATTTATTTTCCTGCAAATGCCATAAAGTCATTCTTCCTTATGGCTAAGTAGTGCATTATGTTTATATGCAGAATATTTTTTATCCATTAATTAGTTAAAGGGCACCTTGATTGGTTCCATAGCTTAACTATTGTGAATTGTGCTGCTATAAACATTAATATGGATACATCACTAAAATGCTGATTTTAGGTCCTTTGGATATATACTAAGGGATGGGAAAGCTGGATCAAATGGTAGATCCATTCCTAGTTTATTGAAGAATCTCAATTCTACTTTCTAGAGTACCAGATTGTACCAGTTTGCAGTCCCACCAACAATGTACAAGTGTACCCTTTTCCCAACATCGCTGCCAACATTTATTGTTGTTCGTAATCTTGATGATTGCCATGCTAACTGAAGTGAGGTGAAATCTCAGTGTGGTTTTAATTTGCATTTTTCTAACATTTTTTTCATATACTTATTGGTCATTGTATTTCTTCATTTGAGAAGTGTCTGTTTAGCTTTTTGTGCCCATGTATTGATTGGGTTATTTGGGTGTTGTTGTTTTTGTTTCATTTTAGTTTTAGTTTTTTTGTATATCCTAGATGTTAATGCCCTGTCTGAGGTGCAGGAGGCAAAGTTTTTTCTCATTCTGTAGGTTCTCTTCACACTCTTATTGAAATGTTGATATATTTATAAGAGCATGCAGTATAACTTATTCTAATTTAGTCCCAAGTATTCCCCTTCTCCCCCATCACCACCACTCTCTACTCCATTGGTCTTTATATTATTTATTAACAGTTTTGAGAGGTATTCTAGTTTTTTTATTTTAAGCTTAGTTACTGGTTGATGTACATGTTGATGTGATTCACTATATGTTCATATATGAACATGACAAAGTTAAGTCTGATTGATTTCAGGGACTTGCCTTATTTCATACCATTACCTATAATGTCAGCTACAGATTTTTCATACATGCTGTATATCAGATGCAGGAACTTTACTTCCTTATTTAGTTTGCTGAGAGTATTTTTCAGGAATACATGTGGAATTGGTCAACAAGCTTTTCAGTATTTTTTTAAATTATCACTATTTCTTTTTCTTTTAGAGGGGGCAGTATTGGAGATTTAACACAGGGGCACTTTACCATGGAGCTGCATCCCCAGCACTTTTTATTTGTATTTTGAGGCAGGGGCTTACTAAATTGCAGAAATTGATTTTGCATTTGAGATCTACTGCTTCAGCTCCCCCACCCTGACTTACCAGGACTATAGGCATGTGCCATTGTATCCAACTAATTATAATTATGTAGACAGAATCTTGCTAAGAGGCTTAGGACCCTGATAGTGCTTGCTGAGGCTGGCCTCAAAATTGCAATCTTCTTGCCTCAGCTTCCTTCCTAAGACCCTGTACAAAAATAAGAAAATAAAAGGAATGGGAATACATATAGGTCAGTGGGTTCAATCACCAGTACCAAAAAAAAAAATTGAATTTTTGTTTTGTTTTGTTTTGTTTTTTAGGTGGGAGTGGTGGTGCTAGTGTCAGAACCCATGGCCTCATGCACCTCATGCATGCTAAGCACATGCTCTTCTACTGAGCTATACCCCAGCCCTGCATCTATGTTTTTGAGGATGGAGTTAGTACTTATCTTTATTTGATTTTAGTGTCAAGATAATGCTATTCTCATAGAAGGAATTGGGAAGTATATTAAAGTTTATTTAGGAGAAAAATTTGAAAAAAAGTTTAACATCAAGAATGATTAAAACAGGACTTCACCCAGACCCCAGTAAGCATGCGGGACACCCCAAGGACTTGCACCCAAACCCTACCCTGCAATTGACCATGTACAGGATTCCGGCCCCCATTCCTCAACCCCATCCAGCCCCCCAGCATGCCCAGGACTCTGACCATGGCCCTGGGAGGTGCATGGAACACCTCTGAGTACCCCATGTCTGGACCTCACCCTGGCCAGTGTACCCAGGACACTGCCCAAGGACCAACAGACATGCAGGACACCCTGAGAACCCTATGCCCAAACCAAAGCATGTGCCCAGGACTCCGGCCCAGGCAAATGCCAGACACTCCAAGGATCCCATATTTGGAACTGCACATCCCCACCAGGTCCAGATATATTGGTCACATCTCCCCAACCAAGGATCCCAGGTCCCAGGTCTGTTCCAGGTAACCCTGCATCTCTGGGTTCCCAGAACCCAGAATGAACTCCTATTGTGTAGCTTCAGCAACCTAGCAGTCTGCTCAGCAATCCCATCAGGTTCCAAATTCGAGATCTGGAACATAGATCCAAAGGTGCAACAAAATGAGGCTCAAGGCAGAAACAGCTTTCTGGAAGAAGGGAGTGTTTTACCCAACCCTTGCCTTGCTTCCACAAGAGGAACTTCAATGTAAAGATCCAGGAGAATCTTTTCAAAGATGAAGAATCAAACGAGCAAAAAGTTCACCTCACACCCACAACTCCCCTACCAAGAAGCCCATGGACAAGGAATGATGAAAACCTAGCACAAATTATCAATGATCTGATTTCTAAAAAGTACAATGAACTAAAAAGATTTAATGAAGGGACTAAATAAGAAAACTAAAGATATGAATAACTCTATTATTAAAGAAATAGACATAGCGAAAAAGGAAACAACAGGGCCAGAGTAGTCAGCAAGTGTGGCAGTCGATCACATCAGAGGAATGATAGAAGAATTTAATAATAGATTAATTTCTATAGAAAACACAATCTCAGCTCTTGAACAAAGAACTTCTGACAATGAGGACACACTGAGTATGAATGAGAACACAAAAAACAAAAAAGAAAAAGAAAACTCACAGAACATGAGCAAAATTTTCAAAATGCCTGGAATAAAATTAGAAGGAACAATCTAAGAGAATTGGGATACAGGAAGAAATCCAAAAGCAAATAAATGGTATAAAAAAATTCTCAACAAAATATTTAAAGAAAAATTTTCCTATAACAGCATAGAGTCGGAAATGCTCATCCAAGAAGTGTACAGGACACACAATAGGCCTAATCAAATGAGAAGCTCACCAAGACACATCATATTCAGAATGTACAAAAAATAAATCAAGGAAAGAATATTAAAAGTGGCTAGAGAGAAATGCCAAATCACAGTCAAAGGCAAACCAATAAGGATCACCTCTTTGTAGCTCAGACTCTAGAAGCAAGAAGATTCTGGAAGAAGATCTTTCAAAGTCTGAATGACCACAACATGGAGCCAATAATACTATACCCAGCAAAACAGCTTTAAATTTGATGAGGAAATAATAATATTTGAAGATAAGATCAAACTTGCAGCATTCATGAACAGAAAACGTGCATTACAAAGAATCCTCAAAGATGAACTCCAGATGGAAGAAAAAGCAAACAATCCTCAAAACCCACTAACAGAGGAAATTTAATAACAGTATACAATCAACAGACAACAAAGACAGCACACAACGTACCAATAAAACACAATGACTATGAACCATAACCATATAACTTTCCTAACACTGAATGTGAATGGTCTCAAGGCACCACTCAAAAGACACAGATTAGCAAATTGGATCAAAATACAAAATGTAACAATATGCTGCTTAAAGGAGACACGCCTTATAACCAATGACACCCACAGATTGAGGGTAATAGAAAAAAAATCTATCAGGCTTACAGCCCAAGAAAGCAAGCTGGTGTTGCAATACTTATATCCAAAAAGTAGATTTCAACTGTGAACTAATCAGATGAGAAAAAGAAGGCCACTACACCCTAGTAAAGGGACCAATAATAAAGAAGGAAGATATAACCATAGTAAATATATACTCCCTGAACACCAACATTCCCAACTATATGGATAAATCACTCCATGACATAAAACCTCTTGTACACCTCACATGGTAATACTGGGAGATTTTAATATTCCTCTATCACCACTAGACAGATTGTCAAAGCAAAAAAAAAAAAAGTAAAGAGATCTCCAGTCTAAACAACTCTATAAATCAAATGGACCTAACAGATATCTATAGACTAATCCACCCAAAATTGGCTGAATATACCTTCTTCTCAGCAGCACATGGATCCTTCTCCAAAATAGATCATATTCTAGTTCACAAAGAAAATCTCACCAAATATAAAAAAGTTGATATTAATCCATGTATTCTATCAGACTGCAATGCCATGACCCTAGCAATTAACAGCAAAAATTAAAACAGAAAGTGCATATATACATTGAGATTGAAAAACACCCTATTAAATGAAGAATGGATCCAAGAAGACATGAGAGAAGCAAGAATCAAAAAATTCCTGGAAGCAAATGAGAATGAAGACACAACATATCAAAACTTTTGGGACAGCATGAAAACATTCTTAAGGGGAAAATTTATAACACTTACTGCCTACATAAAAAGTCAGGAGAGATTTCAAATAAATAAGCTTATGCTCCACCTCAAATACCTACAAAGGGAAGAAAAATCTAAGTCCAAAGCCAGCAGAAGAGAGGAGATAATCAAGATCATAGCTAAAATCAATGAAATCAAGAATAAAAAATAAAAAGAATCAGCAAAACAAAGAGCTGATTCTTTGAAAAAAAAATTGACCAATCCATAGCCAATCTCACTAAAAAATGGAAGGAAATGAAGCAAATCAACAAAAGCAACAATGAAAAGGGAGCGATCACCACTGACACCCAGAAATCCAAAAGATTATCAGAACATATTTTGAAAAACTATACTCCTCTAAATTAGATAATCTGGAAGACATGGACAAATTTCTAGACACTCACAACATCCCCAATTGACTTGGGATGATATTGAAATCCTAACCAGCCCAATAACAGGCACTGAAATCTGTATAGCAATTAAAAACTTTCCAAAGAAGAAAGGCCCAGGACCTGATGTATTTATTCACCATTAAGTTTTACTACATCCATGAGGAGGAACTAATACCTCTCCTTTTTAAGCTATTCCAAGAAATTGAAAAGGAGGGAACCCTCCCAGACACTTTTTATGAGTTAACCCTTACTCTGGTAACAAAACCCAACAAAGACACATCAAAAAAAGAAAACTACAGACCAATATGCCTCATGAACATTGACACAAAAATCCTTAGTAAGGTTCTAGCAAACCACATTCAAAACACATCCACCAAATAATTCATCATGATCAAGTGAGCTTCATCCCAGATATGCAAAGCTGGTTCAAAATTGGCAAATCAATAAACGTGATTCATCACTTAAACACATTAAGGACAAAAACCACATTATCATTTCAATTGATACAGAAAAGGCCTTCGATAAAATCCAGCACCCATTTATGCTCAAAACTTTGGAGAAGACAGAGATCAAAGGAATTTATCTTAACTATGTAAAGGCCATATGTGACAAACCCTTAGCTAGTATAATAGTAAATGGAGAAAAGTTGAAAACATTTCCACTAAACTCAGGAACAAGATAAGGCTACCTTCTCTCACCACTTTTATTCAATATACTTCTCTTGACTATCTGGGCAATCAGGCAAGAGAAGGAAATCAAAGGGATATAAATAAGAAGAGAGGAAGTCAACTATGCCTTTTTGTTGATGACATTATCCTATATCTGGAAGATCCAAAAAAGTCCACCAGAAAACTGCTTGAGTTTATACAGAATTAGCAAAGTGGCAGGTTATAAGATCAATACCCATAAATCAATATATTCTCCATACAATAACAATAACAGAGCCAAAGAACAACTCAGGAAAATGGTCCCATTCACAATATCCTCAAAAAAAAAAAAAAAAAACTTTGGAATCAATCTAACAAGGGGGGTGAAAGACCTCTATAAGGAAAATTAACAAATATTGAAGAAAGAAATTAAAGAAGAGGTGAGAAGATGGAAAAAAACTTCATTCCTCTTGGTTAGGCAGAATTAATATAATT
This sequence comes from Aplodontia rufa, assembly GCA_004027875.1. NCBI lineage: Eukaryota > Metazoa > Chordata > Mammalia > Rodentia > Aplodontiidae > Aplodontia > Aplodontia rufa. The sequence continues at coordinate 43,765 of PVKS010009097.1, read as the reverse complement.
AAAATGATCAAAAGTACTATACATATTCAATGCAATTCTCATCAAGATACAAGTGTCATTCTTTACAGATATAGAAAAAGCAATCCTCAAATTTATTTGGAACAATAAGAAACCCAGAATAACCAAAACATTACTAAGCAAGAAAGACAAAATGGATGATTTTGCAATAACAGATTTAAAATCATACTATAGAGCTGTAGTAACAAAAACAGCATGGTACTGGTATCAAAGTAGGAATGAAGACCAATGAAATAGAATACAAGACTTTGAAATAAACCCACACATCTTTAAATATCTGATCTTTGACAAAGGAGGTGAAAATATAACATGGAAGAATGATAGCGTCTTCAACAAATGGTGCTGGGCAAACTGGACAGTCACTTAACAGAAAGTTGAAGTTAGATCTTTACCTCTCACCTTGCACAACAATCAAATCAAAATGGATCAAGAAACTAGGAATTAAACAAACTATGATAGAACTGCTAGAAGAAAAATTAGGACCAATATTCCAGCATGTAGGAATTGGCAACAATTTTCTCAACAAGACTCCCAAAGCAAAAGAATTAAAGTCATGAATCAGTGAGCAGGATGCCATTAAACTAAAAAGGTTTTGCTCAGTCAAGGAATTGGTCAAAACTGTCAAGAGAGAACCTAAAGAATGGGAGATAATCACGGCCTATGATTCCTCTGATAGGGAACTAATATCTAAAATCTACAAAGAACTCAAAAAGCTTAATATCAAAATCACAAGCAATTGAATCAATAAATGGGCTAGAGTGCTAAACGGAAATTTCTCAACAGAGGAAATCAAGCAAGCCAATGAATACATGAGAAATTATTCTAAATCACTAGCAATCAGAAATGCAAATCCAAACTACATTAAGATTTCAACTCACTCCAATCAGATTGAAAAAGAAGATGAATATAAACAATAACAGATTCTGGAGTGATTGTGGAGAGAGCATACTGTTGGTGGAACCTCAGAGTGGTACAGCCACTCTGGAAAGCAGTGTGGAAGACTCCTCAAAACATTAGGGTTGGATCCACCATACAAACCAGCTATCCTTCTTCTGGGTATTTGCCCAGAGAGTTAGAATCAGCATATTACAACAACACAGCAAAATCTATATGTCCATAGCAGCTCAATTCATAATAGTTAAATTATGGAATCAATCCAGATGCCCCTCACTGGATGGATGGATTCAAAAGCTCTGGTGTATATATATATATGTATATATATACATACATACAATGGAGTTCTACTCAGCTATTAGAAGCAGTGATATTTCAGCTTTTGAAAGTAAATGGATACAATGGAAGAAATCATGCTGAGCAAAGTTAGGGAAACCCAGAGAGTCAAGGGTCAAATGTTTTCTCTCATTTGTGAAGGCTAAAGCAAAACTCAGGCTTGGGTGAAAAGTTGTGAAACTCATGTTTTAGTCCCAGCAAAGTCGTAGCAATACATAATCTAAGGGAACCATAGACAGGTGTTGGGGAGTGAGAAGTGGAGAGGCAGGAGGGAGGGGAGACAGACAAGTAGAGTGGGGTGTAGGGAGACAAACAACAATGTATCATTCTTTTTTCCTCCCTGAGAAACCAAATAATATTTATATAATCATCTAATTCTAGAAAATTCACAATCGTATACGTATATGTATGTATATGAATATACATATGGACATTTATAGCTGTTATGGGTAGAAATATAAAGAATCAAGAGACTGGCGTATGGGCGATGTGGGCGTACTCTGGACTTGGTTGAAATACATATCGTATTATTACTTTATAAGAATTTATGATTGTACAACAACTCATCTCCTTAATTAAAAAAAAAGAAGGATTTAAAGAAGAAACTGGAATAATGAGAGACTGGCTAATAAGAAGTAAAGAAAAGTTTAAAAAGAATAGAAATAGCAGATATTAGGAGCAACCACGACCCATAGCACGGAACTCAAGCTCTCAAAGCAATTCACAGCTACATGGAATCTGAGACCCAAATGGTTTGGGAAAGCCATGGCAGAGAAATCAGTGTGGTATCACACCAACAGAAGCTGCTAGATATCTGCACCTAGGTTTTCAGGGAAGCTGAAATTACTCAGGGTAATTCACTCTAAACTTGTTCAGGGGATTGAACGGTTGGAAGAAGCTGCTGACCCCTGAGTCCTGCTGACATGCACTACAGAAGCCAAGCCCAAGAGACTCGGGCCAGCGTCAGCACCTTGCTGCAGGAAGAGCTACCTACATGGCAGAGAGAAGACACTAGGGAAGCAGTGCACACTGTAGTACCCAGGTGCTTGGAGTTGTTTCACTACTGACTGATACACTGTCATTTTTTATTCTTCTTTTTTCTCTGATTCATTTTCAGTAGATTCTATTGTTACTCATTCGCCAATCTTTTCTTCAGCAATATTTACCTTCCATTGCTCTCATTCAGTGTATGTTTGATTGCATACACTCCTGTTTTCATGTCCATAAGTTCAACTTGGGTCTTTTAAAAGTTTATCTTCCATGCCTTAACTTTTGAACATAGATAACGCGGTCACAATAACCACTTTAATGTCCTTGTCTATTAACTCTATCTTCTGTGTCACGTCTGATTCAATTTTGATTGATTTTTTTCTCTTCATTACCGGTTGTATTTTCCTACTTCTTTGCTTGCATGGTGACTTTTTATTGGATATTATAAATTTTTAATTCACTCTTTTTGTAGGTGTTAGAAAACATTTGTATCCCTATAAATATCCTTGTGCTTTGTTCTAGGACACAGTTGAGACACTTGGGAACAATTTGATCTTTTTAGGTTGTACTTTTAAGCTTTATTGAACAAGACCTGACATCAATGTTTAATCTAGGACAATCCTTGCTCCACTGCTAAGACAAAACCTTACAGCATTATGAAGTATGAGCTTCTCTGTTTTGGGCTGGTGACAATGAGAAGTATAAGCTCTGAGAGCTGCACAGATTGTTCCTTCTCAACCTTTGAGATGCTTCATTCCCTGCCATGCATTCATCAATACCGAGCTGAAGATTTGAGTCGAGCTTCAGCAGGTCTCTGGAGCCGTCTTAGTGTGCGCTGCTCTCCTCCTCCTCAGTACTCTGCCCTGCCAACTCTTCCTGCTTTGACTTCCCTGGGTTTCTGGCTATCTTCCTTAATTAAAAAGATTGTCAGACTCCATCTGTGTTCCCCTTCCCTGTGCTGTGTCCTGTCAACTCTCTGCAGACATCAGACAATTTCAAGGCTTTTCTCATTGGTTTCCTGTCTCTGATGGATCATTGTCCCTCCTTGCTTGATGTTCAGTGTCCTGTAAAATGTTGATTCATATCTTTTCCAGTTTTCTAGGTGTCGCATGCAGGACTTTAAATCCCAATCCCTATGAGTCCACCTTAATCAGAGTCCAGTTACATGTGCTCCTTCTTGAAATAAAAATAACCGTGTTGTAATACCCAAAGCTTCTGTGTTAGTCAACTTTTTATTATTGTGACCATAATGCCTGACAAGAATCATTCAGAGAAGGAAAGGTTTATTTTAGTTCATGGTTTCAGATGCTCAGTCCATGGCCAGTTGGCTTCAAGGCGGAAACATCACAGTGGAAGTGCATGGTGGAAGAAAGCTGCTCTCCTCCCAATAGCCAGGAAGCAGAGACAGACAGGAAGAGACCAGGCACAGATATAGGCCCTAGGGACCTCCTTCCTCCAGCTACGCCACACCTGCCTGTAGTTACCACTCAGTAGTCCATTCAAATTATTAATCCATCAATCCATTGATTAGATTACAGTTCATGACCCATCGTTTCATCTCTTGTCACAGGAGAGTGAAGAATTGAATCCCTTGGTTCTTTTGTCCTCACAAGAGAAGATGTAAAGACAGACATGAAATGTCAAGCCGGAGGATTTTATTATGAGTTAAAGTAAAGATTAAGCAGAGAGCACTTCTAAGAGAGAAAGTGGATTGTCTCCTAACAAAGAATGACAAAGGAAACAATGCTGTTTCCAAATTTATAGCTATTCGGTGTTTACAAGGAGAATTTGGTTCCACCTTCTGCAGTTTTGCCAGTCAGGTGTTCAACCCCTCCTTCACATGGTGTGAGAGATTTTTCACCCCTAGTTGGTCCTCTTTGAAACTGTCATGGTGGTAATCCTGTTCAAGGGAGCTTCATCTACAAATTGATTCTATGTTAATGTGGGTGCTGAGGTCAGTGACTGGACAAACTTGATCTTAGTGCACCTGCGCCATTAATGACCTGAAAAACATTGAGAAATCCAAGACCACAAATCCTAATTTGACGATCACCTCTGTAGACCCTGACAGGCGTTACCCCATCGATCTTTCTTTCTTGAAATATTCCTTAATTGTCTCCCTTTGTTTCCACGTGTTTATTCTCGGGGTTAGTACACCTTTTGTTGTTCTATAAGTTGCTTGATTATTCAAAGAAACTCCATGACGCTGCCATGTTATTGGTTCATATTGCACTGCTCACTACTACTACATAACACTGAATACTGTTGCTCCGAATAACACATCGACTTTTGGGGAGATAATCCAGATCCAAACCATAACAGCCTCAATCAAACAACACTAAATAAATTAGATTAAAGCATTATTGAAAACACGGTTCCATAGAAGTGAAACCCAGAATTAAGTTTTCACTGATGTGCGGGACTATGTGCTCACAAGTATTAAAGGAGATACTGAAGTGGGAGGTCAGATAGCGGCTATCCTAGAAACCCCTTGTCTTTCTCAGATTTTCTTGACTAGTTTCATACCATCTTCCACTCTGTGCATGTAAATTCTGGTAGTGTGTTGTTTCGGTACTATGCTGCTGGCTTCTTACCCCTTGCTCAAGGATCACAATGTGGGGCACCCCCAGGAGTCTATACATTGCTCACATATGTGCAATTACATATAAGTGGTTATATAGACAAGCTTCCCTCTTGCTTTCCTCTGGAAGACATTTCTAAGGCACCTTTCATAAAACTTCTTAGGAGGTTCCTCAGGATTTCACACCAATTGCTTCAACGGCAGCCGATTTAGAAACACATTCTTTTGCACGGAGAGGGTACTGAGGATTAAAGTCAGGATCTTGCATCTGCTAAGCAAGCATTTTACCACTGAGTCACACTCCCAGTCCTAGCAATATATTTTTATATTGACTTTCTCTCTTTTCCTCTTTTATTCCCTACAGTAGATTGGTGTCAATTTTGCATTTCCTTTCTTTTGAATTGTGTATCAGTCCCTATTCTGCTTCTCATGGCAGGCAGACTGTGCTTTCCTGTACTTTGATTTTTTAACTTGGTCATGGGACTGCTTGGTCAGTGGGAAATTGGTAGACATGATACAAGCAAAAGTACAAAAAGCTCCAGGCGCAATGATGCAGGAGGATCTCAAGTTCAAAACTAGCCCCAACAACTTAGCAAGGCCCTAAGGAACTTAGTGAGACCCTGTCTCGAAACAAAAATGAAAAAGAGCTGGGGATGTGTGTCAATGGTTAAGCACCCCTGTATTCAATCCCCAGTACCAAAAAAAAAGTTTGGAATGTGCCCTCCTGGGCTTCAGCCAGCGCCATAAGGACAGGCACACTTAAATGCTGCCCTTTCAACCCAGATCCAAGAATAAGACTCATGAAGCAGAATTGTCCCAACTTGTCCCAAGTGACCCAAAGATGTGTCAGCAAGAAATAAATGGTAATTGCTGCATGTCACTGAAGATCTGTAGATGTTTACAATGCTATGAAAGTTGGATGATACAAAAAGTAATACCAACAAATAGGATGCTACTAGAACAAAACCCAAAATTCATAAGGCATTGGTAGCAAGGATGCTCCTATGGGACCTGTGTCTGGAAATGTTGGTGCAAAAGGGCAACTTCAGAGATCTCAGCCTGACAAAGCCAAAGCAGCTAGGCCCTGAGATACTAAGGAACAAAATCGTGGGTTAACCCAACACATAAATGACCTAAACTAGTCAAACTGCTGATTAAAAAAGAAGAAAATCCAGAATTGGATTGAAAGAGCAGAGACTATCATTTGACTTGTTCCAAGTCTGCAGGCATTAGGTCAGGCCACCAACTGACTGAAAAGGGATGTGTATGGAGATTGAGTGAACCTGAAGGAATCGGCTGTACTGAATGCCTCCTGAGGACCACTCCACATCCTCTTGCCTTACCTCTTTTCCCAGTCTTTCATATAGCAACTCATTCTGCACTGGCTTCCACCAGCTCTATGCATGGTAACTTGACAGCACCTTACCAGGACCTATGCTACATACTTCTGCTTCCTGTGTGTCATGTAAAACCATGATGGTAACTCACTGGACACGCATGTGTTAACAACCCTGAAGTGCCCGCAAGAGAGGACATTCTACTCAGATGATTCTATAGAATGAACCCTCAGTTCATTCTAAATATCCCCCTTTCCTTGCTTCTTCGCTCGTTCTTCACTGTCATTCCCAAGAGTATATTCTAAGTAAATTATCCACATATAGTCTTTATCTGAGGCTGTACTTTGGAGGGACCCCAGACTAAAGCTGTCTCAAAAATTATGTAAGAATAGGTAAAACTAGAGGCCAGGGTATTAAAGCCTCTGAGAAGTCATTGCAAATCACTCATTCATGCAGTCATTCAACAAATATTTATTGAGAAGCTAACCGACATAAACAGATGCCTTTTGTCAAACTTACATTCTAATACAAGATGACAGATGCATTGACATACAGATATTAGACCAAGTAGTGATGAATGCTAAGAAGAAAAATAAGGGAAAATAAGAAGACAAAGAGAGCAATGAGGTTTTCTGTTGAATCCAAGGACTCTATCACTAAGCTACATCCCCATTTATTTATTTATTTATTTTTAGTTAGGGTCTCATTAAGTTGCACACGGTGGCCTCAAACTTGTGATCCTCCTGTCTCAGCCTCCCAAGTCTCTGAGATTATACACATGTGCCACTGTACCTGACTGAGAGATTGGTTTTTAAAATTGTGGTCAAGGAAATCCTCTTTGTTAAGGTGCATACTTGAGCATAAAATTTAATAAAGAGATGATGAAGGCTTAGTGTAGAGAAAATTAAATAAAGTGAGAGATATAGTCATGGGTAATGCAAATAAAAACTTTCCAGGAAAAAGGATTGAATGTGCAAAGGCCCTGAGGCAGAGGCAAGTGTGGCGTATTCAGGGACCAAAAGGAAACCGGAAAAGATACAGTAAAGCGGGGATTGTAAGCAAACAACGAGGAACCTGGTATGAGGCCTTAGCACACTGGACCTTGCAGGTTCTCATGAGGTGGAGGTTTCAGAGTATGAGAGTGTTGCTTAGAATGATCATTCTGGCTGTCATGTGCAGAAGGACAAAGGAGGAAGCAATGAGGAGGCCATTCAATAATGTGTATTGGAGGATGTGAATGGAGACCGGGTCTGTGGCACAGCTATAAGAGATGGCTAAATTCTAGAAACATTTCAAAGATGGAACAGTCTGGATTTCCTGGTGGATTGAACACAAGGTATGAGAAAAACAAAGCAGTCATAAAACTTCCATTTCTCCCAGAAACTTGAAAAATGGAGCTGTCTATTAGTGAAATGGGCAATTTCATTCCACAAACTCAGGTAGGTAGGGATTATATAGCATGATCCTCCACCCATGCACAAGGTCTCCTCTGGCCTGCTTCTCCCTTTCAGCTAATTCCTTGCCCTTCTCATCCACAGGATTAATTCTGAAGCTAGAGAACTTGCTGGAGCCTTATGTCCAGATGACCCACACATAGCCACATTTACTCCCTTCTGGAAAAGGTGGCATGGGTGGGTCCTGTCCTTGATCTTCAAACTTCCCCAAAGGTTGTCAAATCTTTGTCTTCCCTCTACCCTACACCCTCCTCCACTCCATCCATCCATCTTTACATAATGGATATGCACTAGTATTCCATGGACTAACCAAACAAAAGATGGCTTAGTAAAAATTATTTTTAAGTTAATAGCAGCACAATTAAAAAAAAAAAAAAAAAAAAAAAACAAGTTCTCATAGAATTGTCACACCCAACTTTTGTTTTGTACCAGGGATTTTACCCAAGGGTGCTTAACCACTGAGGTACATTCCTATCTTATTTTTTTTTCTTTTTGTTTTTTTGTTTGTTTGTTTTTTAATTTTGGGACAGGGTCTCACTGAGTTGTCTAGGGCTTCACTAAGTTGCTGCAACTGGCTTTGAACTTGTGATTCTCTTGACTTAGCCTCCCAAGTTGCTAGGATTACAGGCATGTACCATTGTGCCTGGCTCACCCCATTTTTTTGCAAAAAAAAAAAAAAGAGAGAGAGAGAAATTGGCATAAAATCTGTGATGATTATGCAGTGAGAAATGGTAGGCCCCATTCTGAGACCTACCATAACTGTACTTTTCTTTCCTTTCTGAATTACTTCCTTCTCCTTCTCCATCCCTGTGACAGCCTCAAGAATAGCTAATCTGTAGGCAAGCTAGCCTGCATGTTTATTTATTCTTCCAAATCTATTTTTACAGCATAAATTTTATACACTGAATATTTCAAATTTTTTGAAACATGTTCTTGTATCATCTTTTCCCTTAGGCAGTGAGTGCCAGTGACTACAGTGGGAGAGGGGGACAGCAGGAAGAAAGCAACACAGAAGCAAAGCTTCCTGGCATTGGACAGGGAAAACTCAGTCAATCAAAATATTATTATAAATAGCAATCATGTTATGTACCTCCATGAGGTTGGATATTCTCTTATCAAGTTAGTTCTTTCTCTGCTCTAGTAGGAAAAAAAATTTTAACTGAAAAAAAATTGTAACTAGTGATATGTTTGAGAAACCATCAAATAATAATAGCTCATGTGTATTTAATATAGTTATTTTATAGTCAAGCAGAGTCAATTCTAAATTGAAAGCTTATAAGTTAGCATATGGAAAATTAAAGAAGGAGAGGCTCAATATTGACCCATCAGTAGCACTTAACACAATCGATTATTTTCTTTTCTGGTATCTAGAATGACAAACTCTTATCTTTCTTCCTACCTCATTGTTTCTCCTTGCTGATTCTCCTCTCCTCCAGATCTCTTAGCTCTGAAGTGCCTGCAGGCTCTGCTCTTGATCATCTTCATCAGTATTCCCTAAGACTTTGATTAACTCCTATGACTTTAAATGCAATCTATGCATTGACATCTCTAGGCCAGGCAGACTTGGGACCCCATATACATACATGCCAGTCAACATCCCCACTTGGATGTATAATAGATATATCAAAACTTATATATCCAAAACTGAATTTGTGATGGCTATCCCACCACCAGTCTTACTCCACTAGCAATCTTTGCCACTCCAGCTATTGGCAATTCCATCCTTCCAGCTCCTCATGATTTAGGTCTTCTTTCTTTTTCACATTTGACATCCAATCCACAAGAATTTTCCTAGAAGATTTTCCTTCAAACTATATTCCCCATCAAACCACTTCTCATTGCTTGGAGAAATTATCATCTCCACTATTATTATTTTGTGGTACTGGGGGGATTGAACCCTGGAGTGCTTTACCACTGAGCAACACCCTGTTCTTCTTTTTCCTTCTTATTTTTTTTAAGGTAGAGTCTCACTAAGTTGCTGGAGGTGGCTTCAAACTTGCAATCCTCCTTCCTCAGCCTCCAGAGTCACTAAGATTACAGGGGTGTACCACTGTGCTTGACTTCCCATCCATAGTAATAAAAGCAGCCTCCTGTCTGATTTTCTGACTCCGTACTTAGACGGTCTATTCTTAGACTGCAACCAAGGTGATCCTTTTAAAACATAAACCAAACTTCTAGTTTCTAATCTGTCACATAAAGAGCTTGAAAGTCATCCCTTCCTCCTTCACAAGAAAAAAGTGAACAAATTGAAAATCAACAACAGTTCTTAGATCTATTGCCAGAGAGTTGAGATCACAGAGCAAATTGGTACCCCCAAAACTAGAGAGGCAGACAGACAGACACAGAGAATCATGACTTACGGGGAGCAGAATTCTATAGCTGACGCGCCTGTGTTAACAACTTTAAACTATTACGCGATAACCTGCTAGAGGGTCAGTGTGGACAGCTTGAGAGATAAAAAGTTTGAGTTGGGGTGGAGAGGAGACTGGGAGTGAAGTTCAACAGTAGAGCACCTTCCTAGCATGCACAGGCCCTGGATTTGATCCTTAGCACCAGAAGAAACACAAACGCACTCCAAGGGGGACCAGCCTTAGGTTGGTTCCACACTTTCTGCAGAATTTTACCTCTATAGGTGCTTCCAGCATGAGAAAGGGCCCAGTAAACGTTTAGCAACAGGCTCACAGTTCTCTCTTCATTACAATGCCTTCCCTTAAGGGAAACTGCTTTACAAGAGTCTAACCAACCTGGAGAAAGCGAAATACCAAACTCTGCTCACTAAGAGCCTCAGAATTAGAGGACAAAAGCTGCTTTGCCTTTCTCACAACTTACTAGCACACTGATGGGGCTCCTGTACCAGGACAGGTGGGTGCCTTTGTTTTTAAAAAGAACAGCAAGCTCCAGATTCCACTTAAAGCATCTTTACGGAACAAAGAAAACAGAGAAGATAAAAGCAAGGACACTAGGGGAAATTTTAGCCTTGGACACCACTGCTACAACAAATGATAAGCACATCCCCACCTCCCCAGATTATGTCTAACTTTTGAAAACAATTTGCAAGAAGGCATTCTGAAAGAAAGAATCAGAGCAAGCATCAGAACAGGAAGCAGATGTGGCAGATGTTGGAATTATTGAACTGGGAGTTTAAAATAACCACGATAAATACCATAAGAGCTCGAATGGAAAGAGTGTGCAACAGGCAAGAAGGGATGAGTACTATAAGCAGAGAGATGGAATCTCTATGAATGATTCAAGAGGAAATGCTTCAAATCAAAAAAGATGTAGTGGAAATGTAGACTGGCTTTGATGGACTCCACAGTACTCTGGACATGGCTGAGGAATTGCAAACCAGATCATATTATTCTCAGCCTAAAATGACGCAATAGTTCCTCTTCTCACCAGTAACAGTTGAAGGTGTCCAGTGACCTGCAGTCCTGCCTGATTTTCCCCAGCCCACACTTTACCTTGTGCCTACTCTCCTGCTACCTTCCTGCTCACGAGCCACTCCAGCCACATTGGCCTTCCTGCTGCTCCTATAAGTTATAATTGATACTTTTAAATTTTTGTAATACCTTTCCATCCATTATTATACTTAATTATAAACCAGTATGAGAAAACATATTATTATTATTCAAGTTAGTTTATATAGTGCTCTACATGGTGAACATAAATCACAGCATGATTCAAAACATCACATGATTGGTAAATTAATTTCCCCATGCATGGAATACAATCACTGAAGCTGTACTCAAAAACCATATTTTAAGCATCCTTTTTTGTTCGCTTGCTTGTTTTTTCCTTTCAAAGAAAATATCCAAATGACTTTAGAAAACACTCCAAGGAAAGAATAAACAGAGGTGGCACAGTAATAAAATTGTTTCAGATTTGTACTTACTCTACGTGAATATGCAAAATATACTCATAGTTTCATTTCGTCCTTGTTGTCTTTGTTCCCCCAACCTGCTGACAAACATAAACCCCCATTAGAATGTGAGCTACACTACAAGATGAACTTTTTTTTTTTTTTTTGCCACATTTTTCTTTAATGTATCCCGAGATCCTAAAACAGTTTCTGGCACGTATTAGAGGTTCCATGTTTGTTGTATATTTAAATGAAAATAAAATGTGGAAAAGGCCCAGGTAGGAACTTGATATAAATGGCATGGAATAGTTAGACAAAGGGAAGGTGCACTCTAAGGAATCAAAACCCTTTTCCGGGAGCTCAGTGTAACAAGTATTTGACAGGCTGGATAAGAAAGGAGTGTGTCCACTGAAGTAGTCAGGGACCCACCAGGCAAAGAAAGGAGATCAAAGAAGGGTGTGCAAAAGCATGAGTACAGAAGTCAAAGAAAGGGAATCTAGAAAACGGGGTTTTGAAGAAACACGGATATTCCCCCAAAACTCTCATTATATCACAGGCATTCAAAACCAAAGGTCCTGAGGTAGAGGGAGAGGGGGCTTGGTTTTATACATCATCACCTCAACTAGTATTTTTTTTAAAGAGAGAATCAATTTTATTTAGTTTTCCACGTGGCTTTCATTGCTCCGACACTTCATTGTGTAATGGTACTGGGATTTGAACCCGTGTCATTGCGCATGCCAGGCAAGCGCCATAACCACTGAGCCTCTGCTCCAGCCCAAACTAGTAAGATTTAAAATAAACTGTTAATATAATGCAAATCTGAGATAATGAATGCAATCCCATTTATCTAACACTTATAGATTATTGGGTGAGAAATTAAAATTTGCTGCCTTAAAATATGTATGAAGTTAATTACATGAATCAGTTGTGAAAACCTATCTGCCTCTGGTGTTAAGCAAAACTTTAGTGTTGTTCATGTTGTCTGAGGTTTAATGCGACTGAAAAAAAAAAGATCAATATAGAAACAGTCCTAACCACACAGCATGAACAAAAACCCCAAAGCAATTTCTTGTAACTCCACAATGCATGTGTTCAATGCCCTCAGCACACTTTCCTTTAATATTTTGCCTTCCAAATTCAGACAAGAAATTATATATAAATCAACTCCATTGTACAACTGAAATCTGCAGATCTAGAAGGATAAGAATGAAGGTAACAGCAACACTTAGACAAAATAATTAAACTCTTGACTTTTAGTATATAGAAGTTGGTCCTTGGATTCAAAAGAACATTACCATTTATAAGACAAAGGAGTCCTTTTCTTAATAGGGAATACGGTAGCAAGGACAGCGGAGCAGAACAATCTGTGTGCTGGGAATTAGAAGACCTCTGTTCTTAATCTTCCATCTACCAGTCACTAACTATCATCAGAGAGGACTCTCTGCCTGAATGAGCTTCATTTCCCTCCTTTGATTATATTAGCCTTGTACATTTCACATTGTACTTTGTGATCAACAGAGATATTATATATAAACATGTTTGCAAAACTATAAATCACAATTGATATTTCTATATTTTGTAATATGTTTTCCATTATTACATTTAATTGTGAACTACTAGGAATAAATATATTATTATTCAAGCTATTATTTTATATAGTCTTTCACACTGTGAGCATAAGTCACAGAATTTTCTCATACAAGGAATATAATCATTTAGGCTGCACTTAAAGAAAACCATATTTTAAGGCATTTTTTTTTTCTCTCAAAGAAGACATCCAGAATGGCCTTAGAAAACACTCCAAGGAAGGAATAAGTAGAGGTAGGACAGTAATAAAATTGTTTCAGATTTGTACTTCATAGCACTATAATGTCATATGGTGAAATCATAAGTAGTGAATATATTTTCTCTAGCTATCTGCACTGCTATAAAGACACAGTAAAATATATCTTTATCTTGTTTGATAGCACTTGGTAAATATTGTTCACTTAACAGACGCTATAAATTACTCACTGCCACATAGAAAAAGAAAGTCAGCCTTTACAACGATGAAGTAATCAAAAGGCTATATTTAAAAACTTGGAGACCATAGTCATAAAATGTGATTTAACTGAGGATTTTATGGTATGCTTATGAACAAGTAAATCAGATTCTTCAGTGTTTACCTCTGATAACTTCTGGTTTTAAAACTGTCTCCCAGGAATAAACTGCTATAATTAACCTCTAATACATAGATTCTATAAGCAGCCCATAAACAACAAAAATGATGGGTCCTCCTCATTTCTGGGCATCACTAAGGGGGCACTTTTGAATTTTCTTTCCTTAATCGATTACTGGATCTGAGATATTGAAGTGGGGAGGGGGTGGTGAAGGGAGGACAACAGCTGAAATTAGCATGGATTTTTAAAACAAAACTCGTTTATACAAAAAAGAAAAAAATTCAAAAACTTGTCAAAAACTACGCAGGGAACCAAAACATAGGAAAATCTTAATTTAGGGTTCTACTGTAAAAAAATAAAAGGTTTTCTAAGGAACATTATAAGTATTGGGAAGCAATTTTCATGAGGAAGCAGACAGTATTTCAGGCTTTGTGGGCCATGTGATTTGTTACGACTACACTGCCGTAATGGCTTAAAAGTCACGGACAACAAGAAACTGAATTAGCACCACTGTGTTCCAGTAAACTTGCATGTATGGGCACTGGATTTTGAATGGTATACACTTTTCATGTATCATGGAATAGTGTTGTTTTGATTTTGTGTAGAAATTAGCTTTCAGTTAATGTGGGGATATTATCTGAGAGGTATAGCTAGGTGAAATGACAATTACATGCTTAATTTCACAAAAAGTTCCAGTTTTCACAGCAGCTGTACCATTTTGCATTCCCATTACTCCACATCTTCTCTAGCACTTGGTATTGCCAGTATTTGTTCTTTATAAACAGATGTGCCATGATTTTCATTTGTGTTTCTACAGTGGCTAATGATGTTGCATATCTTCTTTTAGGTTTATTTACCATCCGTATTTCCTCTTTGGTGAAGTGTCTGTTCAAATCTTAGTCTTACCTTTTTTTTTTTTATTTGTTTTTGTATCAGGGATTGAACTCAGGGGCACTTAACCACTGAGCCATATCCCCAGCCCTTTTTATTTTTTATTTTGAGACAGGGTCTTGCTAAGTTTCTTAGGGCCTAAGTTGCTGAGGCTGGCTTTGAATTAGTGATCCTCCTGCTTCAGCCTCCTGAGCCGCTGGGATTATAGACGTGTGTTACTATTCCCAGCTAAGTCTTAGGCTTACTTTTAAATTGGGTGGTTTTCTTACTGTTGAGCTTTGAGATTTCTTTACAGACTTGTGATAAAAATCATTTGTTGGTTGTGTAAGGTGAAATTATTTCCACTTTTAGCTTGTCTTTTCATTCTGTTACCATGGTTCTTTCACAAAGCAGAGATTTCTAATACTGGTGAATTTTAATTTATTGATTGTTTTTCTTTATAGAGCTACTTTGGGTATGTTAACAACTCTTTGCCAAAGTCCACAACATAAAAATTTCTCATGCTTTATTTCTGCAAATTGTATGCTTTTGTTTTACATTTAGATTATGATTCAAAGTATTTTTTAAAACACGTGATTAAATCAAAGATCTGTGGTTGGCACATGGATGTCTAAACACCAATAGACTATGCTTTCTCTATTGATTTACCTTGACATCCTTGCCAAAAACAAATCATCCATATTTGTGTGTATCTGTGTCTATTAATGTATAGATTATCTAGTATGTTCCATTGACTTATTCCTTCATAAATACCACACTGCCTTTATGCTGAAGCTTTAGAATAAATCTTAAAATTGACCTGGGTGTACTACCACACACTTGTAACCCTAGCAGGAAGATCACTAGTTTGAGATCAACCTATGGAACCTAGTGAGACTCCATCTCAAAATAAAATGAAAAAAGAGCTGGGGATATAACTCATTGGTAGAGTGCCCCAGTTCAATATCCAGGACCACAAGGGAGGAAAAAAAAAAAAGAATAAGTCTTAAAATTGGTTGACGTGAGCCTTTCGTGTTTCTTTTCTTTTTAAATATTAGTTTTCTGTGTTGTTCAGATTGGATAATTTTGTTTATCTCCAGGCTCACTGTCTTATTCGGCCTTCTCCATTCTGCTATTATACTATCAGGTAAGATTTCAAATATAATTATTGTATTTTTTCAGTTCTAAAATTTTCATTCAGATCTTATTTACACCTTCTATTCAATTGCTTAAATGTTCTACATTTCCTTTTTTTTTCAGAGCAATATCCTTACTTATTGGGACAGTCTTATTTTAATTTTATTTATTTATATACCAGGGATTGAACCTACGCATGCTTAGCCACTGAGCCATATTTTGTATAACTATTAAACTCTAATTAAAAGGAAAAGAAAATATTTGGAGATGGGGCCCCTCTAGGTTGCTAAGACTGGCCTTGAACTTGCAATCTTCCTGCCTCAACTTCCCAGGCCATTGAGACCACAGGCATATGCCACTGGGCCTGTCTTATTGGGACACTTTTATAACAGTTGCTTCAAAGTCTAGGTGAGATAATTCTAACATCTGTGTCGAACATTTGGCATCTGTTGATTGTCTTTTCCCATGAGTTGAGATTTTCCTGGCTATTTCCATGCCAAGTAATTTTGAATTGTATCGTTTACATTTTCAATGTGATGTTTATGAAACTCTAGGTCTTATTTAAATCCTACAGAAAATGTTATTTTTGTTTGCTTGTTTATGCAAGGAATAAATAAACGTGGTTACGTGGTCTCAAGCTATGACCAGCCAGGTTGTGGATTCTCTATTAGTTCTATTCCTAAGACTGTTATAATATTTGGAACTGCCTCACATGTCTGCTACCCGAGGCCAGTTTGTGATCCGGGTTGTGATCTGTCTTGCAATTGAGCTTTCAACTCTTTGGTTTACAATTGGAGATCATTTATTCACATGTTTGGCTCAAATGGGATCCCAGGAGTTCACACCCAACTTGTTTCCATACTCCTCTCTCTTTCTGAGATCTTCAATACTTTGTTTCATTGAAGCTTCCTTTTTAGATCCTTTTTTTAGAAAAGTGAGGCTTCAATAAATAAATGGTCAAAGGAACTAAACAGACACTTCTCAAAAGAAGAAATACAAATGGCCAACAAATGAAAAAATGTATGAAAAATGTACAACATCTTTGTCATAAGGTAAATGCAAGCCAAAACTACACCAAAATTTCATTTCCACTTAGACTAGAAGTCACCAAGAATGCAAGTAATAAGTGCTGGCGAGGAAATGGTAGAAAAAGAACACTTGTATAATGTTGGTGGGTTTGTAAATGAGTACAACCACTATGGAAATCAGTATGAAGGATCCTCAAAGGACTAGGAATGGGGGCCGGAGAGGTGGCTCGGCCGTTACGGCTCTTACCTGGCATGTGCCAGGATGTGAGTTTAAACTCTGGCACCACGTACACAACAGTGTTGGAGCAATGAGAGTCACATGAAAAACTAAATAGAAATTGATTCTCACTTTCTCTCTGTCTTTTTCTCTTTAAAAAAAAAAAAAAAGACTATGAATGCCATATGACCCAGCTATACCAATCCTCAATAATTATCTAAAACAATTAAAGTCAGCATATTATAGCAATACATGCATACCCTTGTTTATAGCAGTGCAATTCACAATAAGCAAGTTATGGAACCAGCCTAGGTGTCCATCAATAGATTGGATAAAGAAAATGTGGTTTTAATAAACAATGTAGTTTTATTCACACATAAAGAATAACAAAATTATGTCATTTGCAGGAAAATGGATGGAACTGGAGGACATCATCTTACATTAAATAAGCCTGACTGAGAAAGTCAAGGGTCATATTTTTTCTTTCATATGTGGAAGCCAGAGGCAAAAAAAAAGGTGTGGGGAAAGAGGAAGGAACCAAGAACTAAAATCAAATTTCACGCATATATGAGTTTGTCAGGATGTACCCAACTACTATGTATAACTACAAAATTCTAATTAAAAAGAAAAAAAGATCTCATGAAATAGAAGGGATCTTGGAATGGTGGCACATGCCTGTAATCCCAGTGACTTAGGAAGCTGAGGCAGGAGGATCCTGAGTTCAAAGCTAGCCTCAGCAACTTAGCAAGCCTCTAAGCAACTCAATGAGACTCTGTCTCAAAATAAAAAGTAAAAAGGGATGGAGCTGTGACTAAGTGTTTGAGTGCCCTGGGTTCAGTCCCCTCCCCAGTACAAAAAAGAAGGACAGGAGGAGGAGGACAAGGAGAAGAGAATGAAACAGCCTTCCACAAAATTGGAAATAAGCCTTCATCAGACATCAGATCTGCCAACACTTTGATCTAGGACTTCTGAACCGTGAGAAATGTGATAAATTTCTATTATTTATCAGGTAGTAATTTGTCATAGCAGCCCAAACAGACTAAGACACTGGTCTTGTAGATTTCCTAACTTTGTCTTTTATCCCCTAATTGAAGATACAAAAATTGAAAGAGGACAGAGAAGCAATGGGTTTTGAGTATGATTTGTGAAACTACACAGGCCACCCCAAGACTCTGGCATAGTCCCACAATAAAGACATTGTAATTAAAAAGGCTTCCCAGCATATCCTGATACACTCCTGGAACTAAAACTACTTCCAGTGGGAATACTTGATCTCTTCTAAATAAAGTACAAAATAAAGAGTAAAGGATTGGACAGAGCTTATAATTGATTGCTTTATCACTGTCCTGCTTAAAAGCCTTCCCTGGCTCATCATTATCTAAATAATGGCATTTATTCAGCTTCACATACTATATTCTCTGAAATCTAACCCCAAAGTAGTTTATTTCCTGCTGCTTCCTCCCACACTATCCCGGAGGGTCCTGCTCCAAAGTTCTCATTTAATGATGTGGGGTGAGGCTGGCTCAGTGTGCTGCCCAGGTGGCACTGCTATGCAGCCAGGATGGGTCCAGCAGAGGAGAAGTGGCCTTCTGTTCAGATATTATCCTTGTAAGAATCCTGAATTTTTATAAGGTAGGCTCCTAATATCTTTATAGGCAAATAAGATCACTGTTGTATCAACCCACAATAACATCCCATTTTTACCTCTGGAGATCCACACATCCTTGAAGGTCCAACTTAAATGACAAATTCTTCAGGAAGCCTGCTCTGATCACACTAGACCAGAATCAGGGTCTATTTCTTCAGATTACTGTATCACTCTATAGTACTTTCCACATTCTGCCTAAGAAAGGCAACATAAGGAAAGCTCAGTCCAGCTCTGTGAATTGCCCCATGATGTCAGCAAAGCCAGTGTTCAGCCACAAAGGTGCAAATACTTCATCTATTCCATTTGAAGAACAAACACTGACTTACAGTGTTATCAGGTTTAAATGAGACATTCCCATTGCTCTCTTACCTCCTTTGTATCATTATACACAGAAAACGTTCTTTTCACAGCTCACTGGTGGGGTCAGCGTGGCTCAGAGCCGACAGACTGTGGGTTCCATCAAGAGTTAACTGGACACACCAGTAGCCCTGTTGAGACCTTCTGATTAGCCCTCCTGCCCCAAATCATATGGAGAACATAAAACACACCTGTGCTTGGACACCACCCCCAGAGATTATGATTTCATTCATCGAGACACAGCCTGAGGCGTTACAGTTCCCAAGATGGTTCTAATGTGCAGCCAAGATTGATGATCATTATTTATTTTAAAAAATTTGAATTAGACACTTTAACATCATTAAGTAAACATCTAGGTTATTAATATTTTGAGCACAGAGAATGTTTATTATTCATTTCCATAGACTATTACCCAATCTTCAATCCTTTCTTCTTTTCTTTTCTAAAGAGAAGGACAGAGAGAGAAAAACAGAACCAATTTTATTTAATTTTTCATGTGGCCGTTGTTGCTCCAACACTTCATTGTGTACATGGTGCTAGGGTTCAAACCCATGTCCTCAAGCATGACAGGCAAGCGCTGAAACCACTGAGCCACTGCTCCAGCTCCAATCTCTAATACTCAACAGCATTGTCCCTTTAAAAGATAGGTATTTGTGGCTGGAGCAGTGGCTCAATGGTTACAGCATTTGTCTGGCATGCAAAAGGCCCTGGGTTCAAACCCCAGCACCATACACAACTGAGTGTCAGAAAACAAAGGCCAGATGAAAAACCAAATAAAAATTTATTCTCTTTTTTTTTAAAAAAAAAAAGATATTCAATGAATATTTTTGGAATTCAATTTAACTCAACAAAAAGAGTGAGATTTCAAAGGTCAACTTCAAAGGTCACTGAACAAAGAATTCCAAAGTGGACCAACATTATGGAGTGGACTCAGGGCTCTCAGAACTCCATTCCCAACTCACTTTCTACCACTCTCCTGGGACAGCTTCAGCTTCCAAGTTTACTAAAATCGGCCTGTGTTCCCCTATACCACTATTGTTCATCAACTTCACTATGGAAAGTAAAGTAAGAAAGCAAATGTTAAAGAAAGAAGTTCCATATGGCTGGTAGTGTTTTCAGGTCTTTTAAAAATGCAAGAAAACTGAATATCTTCACTCCAAACAAATGCATACTTCTCAATTTGTTTATATTCTGGGGTTTTGCGGGAAACTGAATTATCTTCTATGGAATTTGTCTCCAATGTTTGGAAGACTGGAAATGAAAGGAGAGAAGAAACCTCTTCATGATTCTGGTTCTGATTCTGATTATTGAAATTGCTTAATATAAGGTGCTCATCTTTATTTAAATCATCATAATTCATTCCATTTATATTCAGAAGAATCTACGTGTATTTCCATACAATCTTTTCTTGTAAGATAATAGGCTCAACTAACCACTAGCTAACCTCACCAAGAAATATAGATATAATTGATTCCAAATGAAGCACTTCATCTGTGTTCAAAACTTTGAAAATCTTTTATTCACAGAACAGGAAGCAAGGAAGGAAGTTTGAAGTGCATTTGAGGCAGTGGGGTATACCTGTAACCCCAGTGACTTGGGAGGCAAGGCAGGAAAAATCACAGGTTTGAGGACAGCGTCAAGAAGTTGAAAGTTAGGCCTTAAGCAACTTAGTGAGACTCTCTTTCAAAATAAAAAATAAAGAGCTGGGGATGTAGCTCAGTAGCAAAGCATCCCTGGGTTCAATCTCTAGTACCATCAAAAGAAAAAATAAAGAAAAAGAAAGAAAGAAAGAGAGAGAGAGAGAGAGAAAGAAAGGAAGGAAGGAAGGAAGGAAGAAAGAAAGAAAGAAAATTAAATGAAATGCACTTGAGCAGGCATTTAATCTGTGATCAAAACACTAAAATCATTGTCCTTCCTCTGCCACCATGTACACACACACAAACCTATGTTATTTGTTGAATAAAGTTTGGTAAGTGAAGCACTTGGGCTTGAGTTTAACTCTTCTTCTAGCTCTTGGGAAACATTGGGCATGCCATTTGTTGTGTTTCTGTTCTGTTGTTTCCATACTTGTATAATGAGGGAGCTGTAGCATTATTAATGTCTTTTATGCCCTTATTATGATTTCATGAAACTTTTTAAGTAAATGAAAAGGAGCTGGATGTGCGGGCGCACACCTGTAATCCCAGTGACTCAGAGAGCTGAAGCAGGAGGACCATGAGTTCAAAGCCAGCCTCAAAAACTTAGCGAAGCCCTGTCTCAAAATTAAAACAAACAAACAAGTTGAGGATGTTGCTCAGTGGTTAAGTAATCCCTGAGCAGTGAGTTCAATCTCTGATACCCAAAACAATAAAAAAAAAAATGATAAATAAACCAAATGAAAGGGAAACTAACATTTACTGAGTGCTTACTTTCAGAAGTTATGTGATTGCAACACAGAAAAACATACTTAACCTAACTCAATAAAAAAAGAACTTATTGAAAAATTTCAGCAGTATTCAAGGGCAGATATTAGATTGGGGCCTGATAAGGTACTAGATCCAAGAATTGGTTGTTTCAGAGCCAATATCATCAGATTCTAGGGTCAAACTGGCTCTTTTTGTTCCTATGCATTGGCTTTATTCATCCTCTCTCTAGCCAGTGTTTTTCCATACTATTCGTAAAAAAATAGTCAGCTTTCTTCTTCTCCTTTCTTCTTCTCCTTCCCCTTCTCCTTTTTCCTCTTCGTTTTCTTTTTTAATTTTCAGATTTGGCGATTAAATCCAGGGCCTTGTGCATGCTACACAAGGGCTCTACCACTGAGCTACATTCCCACCAACACCCTTGTCTCTTAGTTCCAATGCCCAAAACCACCTAACTAGTTCTGTGTCCCAACCCCAAATGACCAGAAGAGAGAAGATGATTGGATTATCTGGGATCTGACACCCACCCACAGCTCACTCGCCTACCCAGGGCAAAGCATTCCATACTTCTGTCTGGAAGCCCAAGGCCCACCCTTACCCCAAAGGCTGTGACTTACAGATGCTTTTGTACAAGGTACCAAGAAGTGTCAGGCTTTTTCACCTGTTTTCTCAGTCTTTGCAACAACCTTACAACATAGGATTTTATCTCTAATTTGAAAAAAAAAATACACGATATTCAGAAAGTTTAATTTGACTTACCACTTAGCAAGTGGTAGTTTTAGAGGACATGTGTTTTTCATTGAAAGATATAAATCCTTGATGGAAGTTACATATTTTGGTTAGCGTTGATATAAAGCAAATATTTTAAAATTACATGGTTATTTAATTTTTTGTTTTGAGCATTCTAAGCATTATAAACAATGTCTTTATTATATTTTTATGGTACTGATGACTGAACCCAAAGACACTCCACCACTGAGGTACATCCCAAGCCCTTTTTATTTTTTACTTTGAGATAGGATCTCACTAAATCTCCAGGGCAGGTCTCGAACTTTCAATCCTCCTGCCTCAGTCTCCCAAGTCACCGGGACTGCAAGCATGTACCACAACACCCAGCTCTATTATTAATTTTGTCAAATGAGAAGCAATGATGAGTAAATTGTAAAAGCTGATAATTCACAATTTACATAGTTGCCCTTGCTTAGCATGAACTCTGTGGGAACTAACAGATGTTCTATGTTTTGGAAAAAACAATATCAGTTCTAGTTATCTATTGTCACTATGCATCAGGCGGAATTCTAAGCATTTTGGATATCAGAGCAAGCCAGTGCTGGGGCTACTACTATTATCCCTGACACCTAAAGGAATCAGAGTAGGTAAATAAATTTCCTAGGTCTCAGATACTGTAACATTTCAATTCACGTCCTGGTGACTCCATAGCTCACTCTCTTAACCATTACGCTTCTCAGCATCCCATTTTGGCTAATAAACTCATGAGGATGAATCTGAGCACATGCACATGATGACAGATACAAATATATTTTAAATTTACCTTTTTGTATTTATCTCCTTTATCTATTGCATATGCAAATATATTACAAAGGAAGCTTATATGAAAACAATAGCTAATATTTGGCGTATACTCGAAAACACCAGAAACAACATTTTGTCAGATGTTTTTCATCCAGTATGCACCAACAGTCTATTATGTGCAAATATTGAGTTAACTAGTTTATATTTTATTTTTTGTAGACACACTACTGTTAACTTTTTTTTCTTACAATATAGTGATCTGATTTCCTAGAATAAAAATGCATAGATTTTTCTTTAAATCTACTTTCTTTTTCTTTTCTTTGATAAGACAAGGTAGTGAAGTCTGTCGATTATAAACATGTGCCCAGTTTCTTCTGGAACAAATCGTAAAGGACTATCACCTACATTTGCCTTGCTACAGGGTAACTTGACCTCTTCCTTACTCCCTTTCCATTTTCAACAGTCCCTGAATAAGAGCTGTGTGAATTAGTGAAAGAGATCAGGAAGACAACAAATACACACACGTTAGTGTAAAAGAGACCTAATTTACCTTTGTCACAGCTAAGGAAAGAGAAATGCAAAACATTTTATCCATCTGTGTTTTACACTAAGAAAACCCCCACTGAACTGGCCAGAATTTAGGAAGTATAATTTATAATTAATTCTATAGAACAGTTCTGTTAAGGTGACCTCAGAGAAAAGAGAAAGAAAAGGAGGAGAGAGAAAATAACACAGTGGAAGAAACATTTTACTAGTAGAGAAAAAAAACATAAGAAAAGAAAAATCACAGTCTTATAAAGATTTAAAAACATTAAAATAGAAAAGAAATTAATAGAGGGATCTGTGAAGGTAACTCAGTAGCAGAGTGCTTGCCTAGCATGTGTGAGGACCTGAGTTCAACCCCCACAACTGCCAAAAAGAAGAATAAATATGATCAGAAGAACATGGAAATTTCCTGGTATTCTTGTAAAACCACAAATTGTTGGATCTATTGCTTTAGACTTTTTGAGAGCTTGAACCCAGAGATCTGTTACTGAAACAATCTCCCTACTTAGTTCCCAGGCACACTAACAGTGACACAAGAATCCATAGACTTGGTTGGACGTACTGTTGTTGAGATGTAACTTCAGACCTTTCAAAACCCAAATTCAACGCTCTGGTGTAACAATACTTTTTATCTTGAATAGAAATGAAGATTCTTATTTTTAAAATAGCGAAAGCAGGGCTGGGATACAACACAGTGGTTAAAAAGTGCTTGCCTAGCATTGTGAGGCCATAAGTTTGATTCCCAGCATTTAAAAAAGTTAAAAATAGCTAAAGCATATGACCTTGTAACTGCAAATATTTCATTTTCATCCAAATTTGAAAGCATTTCTTTTTATCATTTTTAAAATTGGGAAAATCCCACTTCCTGGCTGGACAATGTTGAACATTAGATTTCATTTTAGCGCTTAAGATGGTTTATTTTCTGATCATTTTCAGCAGGGAACTTATGGCCCTTCCTGAATTACATGTGAAAATGTATGATAAAAAAGTTTCACAAAATTTATTAGATTTTTAGGTTTGTTATTGACTGCACTTTTCAAAATTAATGCTAAGATTTTAAAAATCTAGTCTCACTTTTGCAACAATCATCTTGTAGAGTAGCTTGGCTAATCTGGTTGTTTTCTCCAATCTGTTAGCCAAAGATTTTCTCTTTTTTGCCTCAAACAATCAACTTTGATATTTGGCAGATTTGGATGTGGAAATTCGAACCTGAAATAAGATGAATTTGCCATTTCTATTAATCTTCCAGGGCTTTCCTTCCTCCTAGATTCCATGCAGCTCTGGCATCTCTCTGTTCAGGCCTTCGATTTCTGCCTGGTGTTAGGAGTTCAGACTCATCCCCTTTGTGTGCCCATGTTTACAACATTGCCTAGAATTTTCTTATGTTTGGCGTTGGAGGAAATAAATATTTTTTAAATCCTCAAAGTCCAATAACTCAAAGCCCATGCTTTCAACCAGCCAATTTCCATGTGTATTTAAAGTTCATAGATTTTCCATTTTTAATACAGATTCATAAAAGGAAATTTCATCAATTGTAAATAGCATCATTCATCAAGTTTATTGCTCCAGCAAGCCTGATTTCAAAATTTACCTGGCTGAATGACTTTTACATGGTTTCATTCCGCTTGCAGAAGTTATTTTTAAAACTTTGGCATGAGGTAAGAACTCAACATACCCAAGCCAGCACACATACACTCTTCCAATTTATTTAGCCTTTGAAACAATATGACAGAGACTAATCTCTTGTTTCCTTTGCTAAGTCACTCTCTATGCCCCTTTAATTACAAGAAAAAAAATGGTGTATCAAAAATCATATATTTTAGCCACCCTAACCAATCTTTGCAAAAACTAGAAATCAGTTCATATTTAATGCTCCCAAAGAATATCCAATTAGTCACACAAGCAAAAGGATTGTAATGTGTTAGCATTGCAACTGGCACCTGCCCACTTCTAAGTTTCATGATCACCTTTCACAGATATCAGCAGCATCTTACAACTGGTCTAAGTGTACTTATATATTTTCATACTTAAAAATATTGTAATCAGCCCAGTATATCTTTTGTATGTCTTATTTGCAATGGCAGCAGTAAATTCTTACAGTAGACCTTTTAACAATGGAGAAAATGCATTTATTAATATATAAACAGTTTCAATGCATTTCATTTCCCTCTCCTGCAATAATACAACATTCATTTCTGGGGGTGGCCTCATAGTCTATGGGATTACGCTGAGGTTAATGGTTTGACCTTATGAATTATAGCCAATGGAATCCCTAAGTATATAACAATTTACTAGCATTTGAGTATACCTTTCCATTCTTAACCTGAATTTAAATATATAGAGCACAGAATGGATTATCATTATTCACTTTTCTGGGACAAATTTGCTGTGGCTTCCAGAACCTGAGGCAGACGGGCAGCGGGGTAAATGTATTTATTCATTTGGTTTCCAAATGCTGGTCTGGGAGCTGCTACCTTAATAGCATAGTAAACACTTGGTGGTTCCCAGGACTCCGCCTCCCACCTCCTCCCTATCACCAAAATTCTGATTCAATAGTTCTGAGATAGGGCTCAAGAATCTGTATGTTTTTTACCCTATTCAGTAACACTAATAGGCAACAAGTTTGGGGATGGATTGAGTTCAATGACCTTTGAGAGCTTTTAAAATCCTCTGATTTTCTAAATTCTTAATAATTCCTAATTACTGAACAGATTTTAGAAATGCACATGTTCACATGTTCACATGCAGAGGTTAGAAATGAATGTGTAGCCCCCACAGCTCAGGCTGCGGCA
This sequence comes from Aplodontia rufa, assembly GCA_004027875.1. Lineage (NCBI taxonomy): Eukaryota > Metazoa > Chordata > Mammalia > Rodentia > Aplodontiidae > Aplodontia > Aplodontia rufa. The sequence goes on along the minus strand of PVKS010009097.1, from coordinate 17,610 downwards.
GAGTTCTCAGATGTCGGGTGGGGTAGTGCCTACCGGGTACTATTTGTACCAGTCTGTATCCTCTCTGCATCCATAGTTTCACCTACCTTGCAGGAACAGAAGGATTGGGAAATACATTTCCCAGGTTTCCATGCCAGCAGAGCTCTCACTAGACTCCATCAGTGTGAGTCAATGAGGCCCCTGTGGAGGGATAAGAAAGAAAAGAAGAAGCCATATGTCCCAGCAGCAACTCCTGGCACATGTGTGGACATGGACAGATAGGTGAGTGGGGCTTTGCCAGCAATTTCCAGGTACTGCTGACACCCAAGACCTGGAGGTGACTTTCCTCAGATTTCCTCGGCATGCCCCATGAATGCCCTTCCCATCCTCCACTCTTCCAGTGACTGGGTGAGCCTCTTCTTTGTACTAAATCTCTTCCTCCCTGTATCTGAAGTTGCCTCTGTTTTCTTGACATGATCGTATCCATCATGGTTACACTCATTGTCCTGCAGATTCTCTTGGAATTGGAGATATTAACCCAGGAATTTACACTCTGAGCCCTTGAGAATTACAACCCAGAAAAGGCAGAATCTCCTGGAAAATGCATAATGAAAATTTGCAAATTTCACAGCTCCAGTGGGAAAGCACACAGTGAATCAATTCTCTGAAAATTCTCATGCTCCCTCATGTAAGCCACAGGAGCAAAGATGGCCAATCTCTCATACAAGGCACTGGTTGATTTCCATGTCTGTAAAGTTCCAGGAAAGTTGACTAACTCAATCCCGGTACAAAGCAACCTCTAATATTATATGTCATCCCTGACATCCCACGCTTCAGAGTTCTTTCATAAAGTAGTCTGTGACAACTGTAAAGAAAGCTTTGACTCAATCACCACTGCAGATCTGAGTGTTTTGAAATACTAGATTCTTTAAGGTTTTGGGGGGGAAATTTACTTTGGCACCAGCTAACTTTAGATATGTTAGACGACGACAGATCTAAATGTTTTTATTCCCCCTTTCATTTGTCAAAACTAATATATTGTATGTTTTCCAAAGCAAACCATGATTTCAGATGAGAGAGAAACTGAAAGATAAAAGCTTCAACCAGCACTGTCCAATATAAATTTCTGTGATGATGAAAATGTTTCATATCAACTAGACATGTCTCCACACGCCTGTAATACCAGTAACTTGGGAGACTGAGGCAGGAGGATCACAAGTTCAAGGCCAGTCTCAGCAATTTAACAAGACCCTAAACAACTTAGCAAGGCTCTGTCTCAAAATCAAATATAAAAAGGACTAGGGAACATGGCTCAGTGGTTAAACACCGCTGGGTTCAATCCCTGGTACCAAAAAATAAAAAGTTTCATATCTATGTTGTCCAATATGGTAGCCAATGGGCATGCATAGCAACGGATTATTTAAATTGTGGCTACTGCAACAGCAAATCAATGTTTAATTTTGTATAATTTTGTTATTCTAAAATTTCAATAGTTATATGTGGCTACTATATTATAGAGCACAGATTTTTCAAACCAATTTGATATACCTTTATTTTTCAAGTAATTTTACAATAACATAAAATTCATTACATATTTAATTAAATACATTTCAGAAGAATAAAATGGAAATAAATAAAGTCCATTATGTAGTCAATAAATGGTTGCAGGAATTCAATATATATTGTAGCTACATGAATCTTTCTAATTTAAAAATTAATTGGACTTTAATTAAACAAGTGGTAAATGAAAACATTCTAGTAAATTCTTTCAAGCAATGCAAATGATCATCAAGCCCCCTTTCCCCATAGGTCAGTCAGTTCCATTCCCCACATACTTTCCAAGACAGGAAAACACTATTATGGGTTGAATTTTTTTCAATGCATTTAGAAATACACTTGTTTAAAAAAATACAGTATATCCTTGGGTCCCTGTTAGATTAAATTATAGCATCTTTACTGTTCTCAAATGTTTGCATTCACTATTCATAAATGCATTCTTGTGTTAGCATGCCATTTATCCCTATTTTAAGAAAAGACATTCTTAAGTCTTTATGACAAACAACATACTATATATTCTTGCATGTGGATTCCTATGTATATTTTACATTTTAACAGACTAAAATTTCCCTCCATGATGACTGTATAATTCTTATTCACTACTGCCTCTCTTGATATTACCAAAGTTTCATATTTTTCCTGACCAATTTGATGAGTCAAAAAAGAAATCTTATTTCAGTTTTTATTTCTCTATTATTAATAAGGTTAAGCCCCTTTCCATATGTCTGTTGAATTTCATCTTTTATGATTTACTATTTTTATCATTTACGTTATTTTTTTATATCAGGAAAACACACAGAGCCAAGGCCATATATACAAGACCAGTGCCAAATTATTTTTCCTGGAATACACAGTGCCTTGTACATAGCTCTCCATAAACAATTATTGAATGAATGAATAAACCAAGTAATAGCACGAAAATCCCCCTCAGAAACATTGAGTCCAGATTGTTTTCAACTCAAGTCCCATATTTCAGAATATCATATATGGACAGAGATGACAAGCTAATATCTATAGTCTGATGAGAATTACCTCTAGTACTCTTTGTTATTCTCTTAAACAAAATTTTAAAATCTAACTACATAAATATTCATTTAATAACTCCCTTAAGAAATATTTCTGATAGAACTGTTTTCAAAATTCTTAGTAATATTTTTTCTAAGAACTTCATCTCCCTAACGTCTCCACAACAAAAGAATGATATTTTAATTGATGTATTTTTTATAACTTAGTGTTTTCATAGCTAGTCAATAAGGATAATTCAAGATTCTTTGCCAACATAAATACCTCTAAAATATTTCTACTTCCACATTACCAACATTTGCTTTTCTTTTGGTAAAAGTATCCTGCATTTCTTTTGTGGACCCATTCCTCCCCTGTCTTAATGCGCACGGCATCTTATGGGGCTAATTCCAACCCTGGTGTAAAGGACTGGCCTGTAACCAAACCCTGGCTTCAGTAGCCAGAAGAGCCAATTATGTCAAATCCCAGAAGTTTTGGAGGCACAATAGAAAGGCGATTTCACTCCAAGATAAGTCCAGAGTCACTAGCAGGCACTTTGCTACATAGTCTAAGAAACCTGTTTGAGAATTAAGTCAATGCAAAGGAAAGCAAAGTCTAGAAATGTAGAGAGAAAGAAAGGAGACAGGGACAGAGAGAACCTGGTCCTGTTACTGACATTAAAATCATTAGATCTAGTCACAGAAGATCTAATGTGAAGCCACATCTACCTCTAGATTTTTGAGTATCCTAACCAAAAAAGGAAATGCCATTTTTTAGATTGAGACCATTTGAACTGTATTTTTGGTCACTTGCAGTAGAAAGAATCGCATTGAACACACTTGGACGTGGTGTTTTGTGAGGGATCATTCTGCATTTTCTGATACTCAGATAACTTTCCCTTCACTCTGACCCCTCTACTTGTTCACAGACATTGTCTGAATCTGCATTTCTGTGTTGACAACAACATCATTTCTTATACGTAAAACATTCTTTCCATTTTACGTTGTCTTATGGACATAACTGCACAGACGCTATACGGGTCAAATGCTACCATTCTTGTTTTATTAATGAGAAAAATGAAGATATTGAAAAGCTTGATATTCAAGGTCTGGGACAATATCCAAGACTTCCAGCTCATAGCGTATTGCTGTATGTTTTTTGTTGTTGTTGTTTTGTTTTGTTTTTCTAGCCTTTGTGTCTCTCATGATGCTAAAAGTGAAGTGAATAAATAGTAAGAAATAAGACCATGCTGCTGGCACGTGATGAAGCCATCCTGGATGTTTCCTGGCCTCATGCAGTGGACCCTGTCTTCAGTTTGCACACTGCATGAAGTCACTTGGCTGTTAAAGGTGTGTGTGACAGCTTCCTCTCCCATGGTAAGAGCACAGAGCAGAGGCTATCACCAAGCGCAGTTAATCCTGATCCCAGCAAACAACTGCGAACAGAACCTGCAGACGGTGAACAAGTCACAGTACCACCTGCATTCAACTTTTTAAAGGAAACAGGCTGAAGGTTACTAGAGAAGTTCAGAAGCTGGATCTGGAATTATGGGCTCTGTCACTTATTAGCTATGCGTCTACCAGCTTGTCGCTTACGCTAACTCCATTCTACCCTCACTGCTTCACTCTGCACAGGCTCAACCCCTGTAGGTTCTGGTAAGTGGCAGGGTTGAGCACCATCTAAACTATTGCTTGACACAACCTCCCAGAGCACCAGGAGAACAGCCTCTGCCACACCCTGTCCCGCCTTCCTTCCAGGCATTGATAGCATAACAACATGTAACAACAGCTTGTCATCTGTCTTGATTTGTATTAGAGTCAGAGGAGCAAATAGGGACAAGCTCTGACCAAGAAGCTCTCCAGCCTAGGGGCTCCATGTCACCCTTAGATACCTCATTCTTGGTCTGCATCACAAATCCCTTCCAAATGTTCCCCAGATGACCTGCTAAGAGGGATGAGGACGTGGCTCCAACACAAGTTACACTATTTGTGCATGTTTTTTTCTCATCAGAGAAGGTTGGCGCTGTCAGAGTACGGTCAAACACACAAACAGGTTACAGGCCTCATCTCTTCTTTTGTGAGTTTCTCCACAAGGTCTTGGAAATGTGTACACTTTCAGCAGCTTCACTCACTTGATGTATCCTCCTTCTAACTCTGATATCCACCCCTTCCCATAGTGCAGTGAATTTCCCCACTAGTTAATAAAATCTACTCAGAACCCTCTCCTCTTTGAACCTAGATTTCATCATTTTTGCAACAGAGGTAAAAATTGCGCTGAAGTGTAGAACTACACAGTATCCAGAGGCTACCCCTCCAGGTTATCGGACCTTTGCAAGAGCTCTACCACTAAACTACACCCCCTGCCATTCTCCAGGTTATCTGATTTTAATTCTGTAGGAGCTGCCTTATAACTCTAAGTTATAAACTGGGCATGGTGGTGCACACCTGTAATACCAAACACTTGGGAGGCTGAGGCAGGAGAATTACAAGTTCAAAGTCAGCCTCAGCAACTTAGTAAGGCCCAAAGCAACTTACCAAGACCTTGTCTCAAAAAAAAAAAAAAAAAAAAAAAAAAAAAAAAAAAAAAAAAAAAAAAAAAAAAAAAAAAAAAAACAAAAGGGCTGAGAATGGATCTGGCACAGTGGTTAAGGATCCCTGGGTTCATTCTCTGATACAAATAAATAAATAAAATAACTAAGTTGTAAATATATACATTACTGCAAAATGATTTTCTGTCATCATGAAGATTCTCTCCAATTAAGTAAAACTTTAATTAACTTTCTTTACCTCATGGTTCACAAAAAGATTTTGCCTCTATTTGTACGTTCATTTCAATACTTCTGATTTTAAAGCGTGCTTTTTCTTCTGAATCCATTGTAACATCTGCCTTGTAATCTCACTAATGAATAAATAGAATAAAGTCTTTAACATGTCTTAACTTTTATGTTTGTGTGGTAGTCATGATTTAATCTTTTATGAAAATTATTTTTAATTTTTGCTATCTCAGGGAGCTAAACTGAGGATTCGATTAAAATACTGTTTATAAAGCTTAGCACACATTAAGTGCTCAATAAAAATTACCTATTATTTCAACAGAGAAGTTCATTAGGATAATTTCTGAGATTTTAGTATGCATCATGGACTAGATAATAGTATTATATCAACATTAAATTTCCTCATTTTGTAACTATTAAACAAGAAGAAGGAGAGAAAGAAAGAAAAAAGTTCAGGGCTGGGATGCAGCTTGGTGGTGGGGTACTTGATCAGGCATGAGACCTGGGTTCCACTCAAGTAACACAAAAGAGAGAGAACTTCAGTCATTTTCAACCAGTCCTTTTTTATATCTTCAGATTAAATATCCCGTATTGGAATTTTTAACTATAGATATTTGATAGAGATATAAATATTGGTCTTATCTAAAAATTTCTCATAAAGTTGGCTCCCAGCCTAGCAAACCTAGGTCCAATAGTCCCCATCGTATATAACACTGTCTCAGCGAAGTTGATGCCTGTCTGGATATGCTCCTAATCACACACGACAATCAAAACCTGGTGACAATGATTTTACAATTGGCAAAAATAGAGACTCTGAAAAGTGGGAATAATTATTTATATCTACCATATAAGAATGTGTCACAGAAAAGGTTAATTCTTTGGCTTCCAGAAGATCTATCTTACATTATTCCAGGATATATGAATTAAGGGAAGCTCCACAATGTTCAAGTTTTAAATCATAAAATTTAAAATCACAATATTCAAGCTTTAAATCATAAAATTACAGAAAAAAAGACATCCCCAGATATTTCATGCAATTAGTGACCAAATGTTGGTCTTTGTGCTACTAAGGAGTAAGGTTCCCTTATATGACCAGGAGAAAAGTGAATGATTTGAAAAATTTTAATCACATACTTGATTTTTGCATTATAAAATGACCAGGTATTATGATGAAATATTATTTTTCCAGCCACTGATGTGATTTAAAACATGTATTTCATCTTATTTGCCTAAGTGTTAAATTTTTCAATATTTGAATTTATCTAGATTCTGGTTTATTCAATTCAAGAGCCTCTTGTCTGTTCTTTAACTTGCACAGTAACCTTCACCAAAACAACAACAACAACAACAACAACAACAAAACTTTGCTATAAGAATAAGGGTAACTGAAATGCTTCATGTTTAAGCTTCTCGTACTATAAAAACTCCAAGGAGATTTTGTACTTTTTCACCTTCATTCATTCTTCAACATATAGTCTGTTTCCAAATATAATATGTATCTTATTGATTTTAAATTTTTTCCTATGAACATGACTTGCCTCTTAAGGATCAAGACTACTGTGTGTGATCAAATCTATTTTTACCTTGGCAATTTAGAATTACCATGTATTTAATTCAATTAAGTGTTTTAAATGTCACAAATATCCTGTCATGCCATGCATCCTACTGAATCAAATGCACTATTTGTGGTCCACTGATTGCCTCCTTGATTCGTCATTGTCATAGCCTAGACATGCTGTCAAGAAGGAAATGATCAATTCAATCATACCATACAGATCATTGACAGAACAGACACTAAGGAACCAAGTTGGGCCTGGCTTGATTTAGTTGGAAATATCAAATAGTTGCAGTCATTATGTCAAAGACATATCAGGACATTTCTAGTTCAGCTTCAAAGTAGTCTATATGAGACACTGTCACCCCAAAATCTAACCCTCTAAACCAGTTCACATATCCATTTCCTCCAGGAACTGTACCACCAAAGCAGGGCAGTTCAACAATATACATTACAACAGACGACTAACTCTAACTTACAAAGTGTTCTAACGATACTAAATGTGATAGAAGCTCATCTCTGGTTTGTACTCATTTTCTCATCATTCACATTGAGCATATTTGAAATAACAGTATATGAGAAAAGAGGTATGTGAAGTGTATTAATCAGGGAATGCTCATTTAAGCAGACAACAACGGTACTCCTTTTTGCCTCTTGCACTGCTTCAAAAAATTTTTATCTGAGAGCAATGGCACATGCATGTAATCTCAGCTATTTGGGAGGCTAAGACAAGAGGATCACAAGTTGGAGGCCAGCCTGAGCAATTTAACAAGATCCTGTCTCAAAATAAAAGAAGGGCGGGGCTGGAGCGGTGGCTCAGCAGTTTGGGCGCTTGCCTGGCAAGCCCGAGGACCCGGGTTCAAACCCCAGCACCACGTATGTAACTAAGTGTTGGAGCAATGAAGGCCATGTGAAAAACTAAATAAAGTTGCTTCTCTCTTTCTCTGTCTCTCTCACTGTCCCTCTCTCTTTAAAATTAATAAATAAATAAATAAAAGAAGGGCTAAAGATGTAGCTCAGAGCTAGATCACTTGCCCAACGTTAAGTGAGGCCCTGGGTTCAATCTCCAACCTGCACAATTAAGAATAAAAATAAAATGTTTAAGTTAAAAATGATTTTTCATGTTATTTCCTGCTGTTTCTTTCCATTAATGACTAGCTACATGTTCCCAATGTTTCAGATAAAAGCACTCTACTGTAAGCAGTATTCAAAAAAGCTATTAAATATAAGACTTTCTGAGCAAAAGAATCAAGACCATAAAGGATAAACATAAAACGGTATTGTGGTGAGATGGCAGAGTGTACAGGAGGAGCTCAGTAAAGTGTCGCAGGATTAATGTTACTTTTTCTAATGTCTGGCTCCAACATTTTGCCACGGTCTCATGTAAAGCAGCAAAAATCAAAGATCAATTTCTTCCACTCTTTTGTTACTCCTGGACCATTATTTATCCTGGCCCACCTTTAAATCACTTGTTCATTAGCATGAGCCATTTAGACTTGTTTTAAAATTTTTCTTAGTCATTTTATTTCATGTCAAAATATGCCAAAATGTCAACACGGGGCACATCTAGACCCAGCATTTGGTAACACACTGTATATTTTTTAACATTTTAAACTACTTATTAAGAGGCAAAGATTTGGTCTTACTCATTAGTCATCTTTCAAAAAATGTTCCATGTAGTTATATTGATTTTTTTATGAGAAATAACTCTTTCAACTGGAAATATTTTAGGAAATTCCAGACCGTAGCATCATATAATAAGCTGTTTTGTAAGACCGTGCCTTTCCAAGGTTTGCTCTTAAATAAAAGAAATAATGTAGTAGTAAAGGCTTTGATAGAGATTAAATAACTGAATTAATTAAAATCAACTTTTAACTCATTATGAAGTTTGCCTTTTCCAAAACACACTGGGATCTATCATACACCTAATAAATGTTCAGAGCTGAGGCTGAAACCGCCTGAAGTCAACAATGTAGAAATGCCTGCAAAGATCCTGATATGTACGTCTAAGTCTTCTATCCACCTTTCTTTCTTCATGGTCACAGGGCTGGGACAATCCCGTGGGCCTCAGAGCGAGGTGAGGACAAGGAGGAGGGCTACCTCGTGCTGCTCCACATTAGGGGCAAACCGTGGCACAGTCCACGGGCCTGCGATCTTCCCCGTGTATCTGGCTTAACGCTTGGTATAGTCACCCACTCTTTTCCCCCAAGTCCTCCTTGACCTGCAAATGATGTTCTGCAGCTTCAATATTCAGTGGATCATCAAAATTCAAGAGGTCAGTAAATAACGAGTTTAATCCCCAAGCAACACCCTTTAATGCTCTCATGGGAGCCAGCCAGTGCCATCCATAGAATGTTCCCTCAGCAAACTTAGACACATTTTCCTGGTCTCTGCAATGTGGGTGCCAGATCCTGCTCCAGCATTTCAATTTGGGAGGTACCACGTTGTATGCATCAGGAACTTCAGTTTCAAACTGAAATTTTCCACCCTGGTGGTAACCCTCATCTGGGGTTGCAGTTAGCTGAAAGCAATGTAGCTTTTCAGGATGAGGAAAGCTCACTTTACAAGTTCAAGGTCAATTAGCTTCAAGTTCTGCAACCTCTTTAACAAGCAACTTGTCTGTCACAGAGACCCTTGCATGGGGTCAGACGTGTTTGGCTGGCGCTAGGGACCCTTTGAGACGATGGTCCCGCATCAGCTTGCTCGCCAGCGTCAGCATCACTGCCACCTTCACCCTGCGCACTTCGCAACAGGCGAGGCGGGCCATTGCCCAACACCATGCCCGGCCTGGTGCTGGCAGTGAGACACTGCCCCTCACTGTCGCAATGGCTCCGGCTCAGGGAGGTGGTTCCCGAACTTCTATCTACCTTTCATTCATTGAATCACCGTTGAAATTTTTTCGTAATAATTTATGAGCCAGGCCTGGAGGATATGAGTGAAACTTCTCCAAATCATTTGGGGAGCCTGGCCTCTTATAACGTCTATTAAGGAGACTAAGGCAGGCTGGAAGAAAGCAGTCCTGATTCAGCTACATTCAGTCCTATATTCCTTCACAGCCATGATTTTGTTTTATTTAGTTTTGGTATCAGGGATTGAACCCAGGGACTCAACCACTGAACCACATCTCCAGCCCTTTTTTTATTTTATCATGTAACAGGGTCTCCCTAAGTTGCTTAAGGCTTTGCTAAGTTGCTGAGACTGGCTTTGATCCTCCAGTCTCAGCTTCCTGAGTTCCTGGGATTACATGTGTAAACCACTGTGCCCTGCTCATAGCCATGGTTTTAATGGACATATATTCCATAGTTTTAAAAGTCTCTAACTTTGTTATATGATATTTTTTCCCCTTTGAAATTACTTTTGGTACTAGAGATTGAACCCAGAGGTGCTTTATCACTGAGCTACATTCCCAGTCTTTTTTTTTTTTTTTTTTTTTTTGAGAAAGAGAGAGAGGGTCATGTTAAATTGTTAAATTGCCCTGGCTGGCCTTGTATTTGTGATGTTCCTGCCACAGCCTCCTGAGTCTCTGAGATTGTTTTTTCTTTGAATGTAGCATGCATAATGTTTTTGCTTATCTTAAGCAGTTCGTCTTTTGCCTAGAAAGTGGATTGTCTCCACCATTTTGGAAAACAGATGAATAGACAGACAGATAAATGTTAGACAGATAGAGATAGATACAATGCTGGAAAATACACTGTCATTTTGTTTATAAAAAGTTCCTGCCAATTGCATGAAGCTGAAAAACAGGTGTATTCCAAATATAAGTAGCAAAAGTCCACATTAGTTCCTTCTCCAAGTATTAAAGTTCCTATATTACCCAAGTCTTCCAGTTAGACTTGGTTGATTAAAAAATATGAAGTAGCAATATTTTTGTAGATAAAATCAGAAAACCTAGAATCGGTTCAAGTTTTAAAAAAACACATATAGGACCCTGTAGGGAGAAGCTAGAATCTTCCTTTACATGGCTAGCCATGTTAAGCATCCTAGAAAAGTCCCAGTGCTTCTGCTTTTCCCCATATTAGCTGAGGGCAGAGGGTGCTCTGGAGTCTGCAAGCCTGGGTTCCACGAAAGTCTGCTCTTCTAAATTTTGTTCAGATTGTCTGCTCTTATCACGTTCTGCTCCTTTCATAGGCTTTCGGGGGATTAATTTAACCCTCACATTTTATTATACATGTTAATCACAGGTCATTTACACTTTACATTGCCTTTACCAGGCCACATCCACTACATTTTTTTATGGTGAATTATGAAAGGTAGCATAAATAATAATTCAGTATGAATCATCCTAACATGATTGGAAATTTATTGCGTTCCACTTACTCTGAATAGAAGGATGTGCATTTGCAAGAATGCAAGTAGCGGTAACTACTTTTAATGAAGTTTCATAAATGTTTTGTAATTTACACAGTACATAATAAATGTTATTTACTACAAGCAAATATCTAATAAGGTTTTTATTCACAGGTTTTTTCAGAAAAAGCTAACATGAACACAATTCCTGCCTCATAATAGGTGTGCATGCCCTCATGAACTTGTGCAAGTGAAGTTAGACCTAGAAAGTGTGCATTGTAGTCTCTTCCAGGCTCTGGCATGTTTGGTTCTAGGTAGTCCCTGGTGGAAAAGCAACACTTTTCACTGATCAGGGTTCCAACAAAAGTAGCTGCAGCCAATAAGGGAGCTTCCACAGCAGCTTTCTGGATGGTGGGTGATTAGGGGTGTTGAGGGGGCTTTGTTATAATTTTGTTTTATTTTTTGTTTTTGTTTTGATGCTGGAGACTAAAGCCAGAACCTTGAGCATGCTAAGCATGAACTCTACCACTGAGCAATACTCCCAATTCCCATGAAGCTGTCTTTGAACTTGACCTTATGTAAAGCAAAAGAATCTTAGATTCAGTCAAATTATAATTTTATTCGAATCTGTGGGATATTCTAATAAATTAGTAGATAGAAATATACATAAGCGATACTCAAAAGATTCAAAAAGAGCTGAAAACAAGGGAAGATTGGAAAGCCATGATACATCAGTCATCACTGCTCCTTTTCTTTCTAACCCGAACACAAGGACCCAACGTTCTGTTTAAGCAGGACAGGTCTGTAATACCATCAACTTCAACTCAGCAGGTAAAGACAGGAGGACCACAAGTTCAAAGCCAGCATCATCAACTTAGCAAGGCTCTAAGAAACTTAGTGAGACCCTGTCTCAAAATAAAAAATAAGGGCTGTGGATGTGCTCAGTGGTTAACTGCCCCAAGTTTCAATCCTTAGTTCCAATAAAAAAAATAAAAAAGGCCTGCTTAAAATACCTGCAGGTATTCTCTCCCATTTGACCAAATGTCCTCAAAATAAAGCCTACTTTCTACCCCTTCCCAACTGCATTTAGTGACATATTCATTCCATACAAGGCTGGTGGGCCAGGAGAGAAAAGATTTTGAAATCAAGAAAAATGAACATCTCCCATTCTACTTTGGAACTAGCATTTTAAAGGCCTAGAAAAGTCCTTTAATAAGGAAGCCTGTTTCCCCGCTGCATCCTGCATTTCCCATGCTTTGAAAAATAAAAGAAAATCCTTTAGAACATATGCTTCTGAACACTCAGTTAGAATCTCCTTTTCCTACGATTGTGAGAACTGTTTCCCGGCTCAGCAACTACTGTGATATGGTTGTAGAATGAGAATACCGGGTTATGCTCTCTCCTTCCCACATTCAAAAAGCAGTTCGCAGGACTCCCAAAGTTCTCCTGAGATTTTTGCATATAAAAGCAAGCATCTAAAAGTTGTAGAGTAGCCAGCAGGCACCATACAGCAACAGCCCTACAGCCTCTGGCAGCTGGGCTCTGTGCCCTGGAAAGTACAGAGGGGCTCATTGTGCTGACTCCCCACATACATACTGTGTTTCCTATTTACTGAGACTCTTTAAGTGACTATGCTTGTTTTTGAATTGTTGACCAAATACCATAAAATTATATTCACATATGCCAAAGCCATAATAACCTAAATTAAAGCAGATAAATTGCAGGCTGAGTTAGTGAACATTAAAGAATAATTAAATCAGAATTTTCTGCCTGATAAAGATCTCAAAGGTTTAATCTTCTCATTTTCCAGGTAAGAATAAAGGAGGCCCAAGGAAATGAAGTAAATGTCAGAAGAAATTGATTTGATTCTTTTTTCAGGACCAAAGATAATGTAAATTGATGTTGGTAAATCATTAGCTCGTAGGATGGGTTTTTAGTACATTAAATCATAGATTAAAGGGGGCTTGGTGTTGACATAAATCTTAAAAACTAATTGTTTTGCAAGTTAAACAACTCTCCTTAAAATATGTTCTAATTACATCAATTTACCTTTTATCTCTTACATTTTCTCTTCTCTTTTTCTTTCTCTCTCTCTCTCTCTCTCTCTGTGTGTATGAGAGAGAGAGGTAGGTGAGTCTTTCAGTACCTGTTATCTCTGAAGTTTTCTCTTTTTCTGTGTGTTTGTATGTGTGTGAGCGAGAGAGAGGTAGGTCTTTGGGTATTCAACCTCAATTTCTTATCATAGAGCCTATCTTGAGTTTTTCCCATGGGCACAGGTTATGAATTTGCTTTATGATGATAGAATTTAGACAGAGACATAGATTTGCCAATTATAAATAACAATGCTCAAAGATGATTTAAGTCTAAGTTTCTGGGTTCCTTGTGATTTATAAGTGATTCTGGAATTTTAATCCCACAATTGCCTGTGAAACTATCAAGGCTGTGAACTCACTACATCAACAACATGAAGCAAAACAGCAGGTTGCAAAGCAGAAACTCCTCTTTAGTTTTTACAGATCCTTCAACCCTGTGGTTGTTCTGTGATGGGGAATGAGAGAGCATGCAAGGTCGCATTTTCAAGGATCAAGCTCTCTATTGTTCTTTGAATCAGAGATTGTGTGTGAGCATGGAGCTTTGCATAAGAATTAGTCCTCTTCCTTGTACCAAGTCAGCTATTTTCAGCTTAGCCTAGCAATATTCGATTTCTTGGTTTGTAACTATGGCAATAAGATTAAATGGCATTCAGTAAAATTCATTTTACAAATTAACTTGGGAGGGTGTCCATGACTGTGATAAAGGAGCAATGCAAAAACATTAGAGATGGAGAGGGAAATTAGATCAGATTGTGTAATATTCGACAAAATAATCCTCCAAGTCATCTAGTGCCAGATGGCAGTTGGTGATGATGTATGGTGACTTGCAATACCAGCGATCAGATCACTGCTTGATAGATTACTTGGCTCCATGCAAGCCACCATACCTCCCCACTTGCCTCGCTGCCCTCACACCATGGTCTTTGTCTGTGACCGCCTAAGTGTCTGTGGGCTTGCCAGACTCTTTGATCTGGGACTTTTTATACTAAATAACAGTCAAATCAATTTCAAACACCTTCATTACCGTACACAGCTCATTATGTTCCAGAGAAATGTTTAGCTCCAAGCCCCAGGCCACATTATAATGAGGACAGGAGTGCACACCAGCGTGCACGCTGCATATCATGCCCATATTTCTAGGTGCTAGTGCAGTCACGATTAGTTGAAGGAAAATGCAGGCATTCATCTGCAGCCTTTAAAGATGGTTCCCTCAAGTTTTCAACCAGTTGCTGTAAAAGGTAGTTTAATCTTGTTCTACTGTTAATGCTTTTCCTTTACGTTTCTCGCCTTTTTGAAAAACTGGGAATGTTGACGTGGTAAAGGAGGTGGATAAGTAATATTTTGAGTAACTAAATATGGGTGCGTACATGTGTGTGAGCAGATGCGTGCACATGCATGCATATTTAAGAGAATTGTTTTATTAAAAAATTAGAATACATTTCCACATACTCACTGTTGGTTTAGAGAGAAATTAAAGTGCCTCATGAAGCCTACAGCTCTATTTATATTTGCCCTTCTTACTTTAGGAAGGCAAGAAAATGAACAAAACCTCTCATGGTGCCATTTCTACTCTCTCTAATCTTTATGGTTTTTCAATGACTAAGTGACCATCCATGAGATTTTTGACATGACACTTGATATAAATGTGACACATTGTTGGCTGCCAGTGTTTTTCCAATCTAATTAAATTACAGTCTTGCTAAAAGCCAGTAACAGGGAAGTTACATCACGGTACACACAAGACATTATCAAAATTATTTGTATTTCTCTGTTGTTGGAAATAAAAATTCATGGTAGCAAAATACTTTTTGCTGTCACAACTGATTTTCATAGATTAATTGTTTATAACTCTAGAAAGAAACAAATGCACACTGGCATATAAGTAATCATAAATTCTTGCCAGCAAGGCATAGTCTGCTTAGTATCTGAGAAAATGCTACTGTAACAGAGGAATTGCAATTTCTTTTTAATAAAAAGATTGTTACAAAGATAAAACAGATTTTTACATGGCATAAACAAGCAATAATAGTTTTCATGTTAACCTTGAAACTCTACTTGAGAATAGGATTCAGCAGTATTTTTAGTTAGCCATGAATATCTTAGTGGGATCACTAGGAAGAAAATATCCCTTATGTAAAAGAAGCATTTGAACTATCAGTTATAATATGGTATGACAGCCAAGGTCTGGCACAGGGGGCCAGATTACTAAAAGTGGTATACTCTCTGCATAATCCAGGGTCAGCAAATGGAGATGAAAGAGGCCAAAGGAAAACCTGAAATCAAGCCTTCAGTGCATGTCCTTCAGTGCCTGTCGTTAGAAGCCTTGGCTTCCAGCGGCAGAGGTGATATTGTCTGGAGAACAAAGAAAGCTCAGGACTCATTAAGGATGCTGCTCCAAATTGGTCTATGCAGATTAGCTAGACCCATAACTTATTCACAAATGTTGAAATTAAAGATAAAGTGATATCTAAAGTCCACAATAGAAAGAGTCAAAAAGACATGAATTATCCCTCACATCAAGCAAACACAAGAAAGAAAAAAATCCAGATTTATAGACACATTGTATTTGTCTCAGGATTATCTTATAAAACTATGTTTATAAGTGTTTGTGTTGAGGTTCAGAAAACAATACCCCAAAGTATGAAGTTTTGCATGCTGAATGCTTTCAACTAAGAAAAACCAAATCTCTCTGACCTTCTCCCCACCCCTACCTCTTGGTTATCTTTCTCTCCTGAATTTCAGGGAGCGGCTTTTTCTGAAGTGCCCTGATTTACCTAAAAGCCAGTTTACCCACAGGAAGATTAACTGGCAGGAAGAAAATATAAAGCTGACACCACACCCAGAACTCAGGAACACTTTGTCACTGCCCATTGTTTGGACTAAATCTCATTTATTCTTCCTCTAAACAAAATTGCCCACAGTCCCCCACACCCCTCTCCCCTATTGAGTGTGTGAGTATCCTGTACTTTTATGTTAATAAATGTGAATTCCTTTTCTTTGCTTACTCTCTGCATTGTTAATCTGTCTCTGGAGGTGAGCAGACCTTCTAGTGGTTGGAAAGAAAGTGACTTTAACCCTTACATTTGCATACGGAGTAACTTTTGAGTCACTAAAATTCATTTTATACCTAACATCTGCAGGCTAAGTAAAAATGAAGAATGCATACACTTGATTCTAAAAACTAAACATTAGTTTATTTAAATTGGTTGTCTTAAGCCTTGAACTAAGTGTTTATATGGATGATGAGCTGAACTGCTTTGAAATGTTCCGAAATAAAAAAAAACTTTGAAATGCACATATGGACTTTTTTTTTCAACAGGTATTAATGGCCTGTAATCAAAGAACCAAATCATTAACAAAACAATAAGGACTGTGAATTTTTGAAAGAAAGGAAAGGTAGTACTCTAGAACATACATGCACAACTAGCTAGATAAGTCAAGATCTGTCTATAATTATTGAAGATTATTATAAATCAAATAAGAAATTAGTAATCCTGCCTCATTAACTGGTAACATCTGCTCATTAGATAACAGAAATGTTGGTAGTTTGGGAAGAGAAAGTAGACTCCCTAAATAAGTATCAAAATGAACTGCCTGGTACATTTCCAACCTTTGTACAAAGCTTTAGAATTCTATAAGCAAGAGAAAATTATATTTGTCTTCCCCTAGTGCATTGCTGGTGGGAATTTAAAATGATGCAGCCATTTAGAAAACGGGTTAGGGCTTCCTCAAAATATTAAACATAGAATTACCATAAGACTTAGCAATTCTACTTGCAGATAAATACCAAAGAGAATGAAAATATGTCCACAGAAAAAATTGTACAAAACTATTCATAGCAGTATTGTTCATAATCGCCAAAAAGTAGGAACCCAGATGTCATTCAATGGATGAATGGATAAATGAAATGGGTCATATTCATACAATGGAAAACAATTCTCCAATAAAAAGAAAAGCACTATTGGTCCAGCATGGATGAACCACGAAAACTTTATGCTAAGGAAAAGAAACCCACCACAAAGGACCCCAGCATTGCATTTTATGTATTTCAGATCCAATATACAAATCCTAGAGACAGAAAGTAGTTTAGTGATTGCTTAAGGGCTGGTGCTAGAAAGGGAGGAAGGAGGACAGACAGCAAATGGGTGCTAGTTTTCCTTGCTTTCTTTTGGAGTGATGAAAATGTTCTAAAATTATATGATGCTGATGGGTGCAACAAATCCATAAATACACTAAAAAGCATTGAATCATATACTTTAAACAGATGAATTTCATGGTGTGTAAATTATATCTCAATTGAGCTGTTAAGTTGTTTTTTAAAAAATACTACAAACAGCTCAGGAATAGGTTGCTTAAGTTAGCGA